>CM040240.1:28118073-28276884 GCA_022545495.1 Chrysanthemum lavandulifolium
TATGCCTTCCTTATATCTCATATGTTTCCACATACTCCTGCGTTTAGTAGACCGTTAGGATTCGTTCCATCTATGCATATGATAGTTTCATCATTTAATACCGTGTAAGTTAGGCGTGTTTTTGAATTTTCCTTATCTCATCTTTTCTTGCTAATACTTTACTAAGTATACTGAGTAGCATTAAATCATATATCCCATGAAGTTTGAAATCCACAATTGTCACCGCATTATTCCGTCTTGTTCAATTTCGAGGACTAAATTTCTTTTAGAGGAAGAAATTGTAATACTGAATTTCTAAAATTCACAAAAGACCAAAATACCCTTATGATCAAAGTAAGAATAACTAAATAAGTAGAATACCAAATGAGCTACGTAAATTCGTAAACCTTATAAGAAAATCACATATGATCCAAAAAAATTTTGAATGACTTTGTAAAGTTAATTTTATAGTTTATGATTTTATAAAATTAATTTTGTATTTTCCTTAATAACCGAATATATTTAAATGTTTTATAAAAGAATTTAATTAGTAAAAGCCCAATATAAATTTATACTATTAAGAGACCATTTAATTTAAGTCCAATACATATTAAAGCCCATAATAAAATAATAAATCAAGTATATATACATATATTCGGTCCCTAATAACTCATTATTGCCGATTAACCCCAAACCGACTCCAAAACCCTAATAAATCGAATTCCAGTTTCCAGAGGTTGGGACCATTTTTCTTGGACGAGATTCAAGGTATAGAAGGTGGGAAAAATAGTGATCGAGTTCCGAGTTCTTTGTTTTAGTCGTGGTGTGTTTTGAAGGAATTAGGGTTTCGACAAAGGGGTTTTTGTGTTTTCTTGTTCTATCGATTCAAGCTCATCAAGGGTATGTTTCTAATGTTGATTTCAGTCCTATAAGTCGTATATAACACATAAAATTGGCCATGCATGATTTATATGTCGTATGGAATTATTTGAAATCCAAAACCCTAAAAAGCGTATGAATATAACGAATGAGCTTATAATATCTTTAGAGATTATGAAACTATTTTTCCAGAAGTTAGTATATGATATACAACCTGAATAAAATACATGTCCAAAGATTTGAAGCTTGTGTAAATTGTTTTGGGTTTTTCTTGATTCGAAAAGCATAAAAAGGAAAGGTTTTAAAAAGGGGCGATTAGGGGTTTGTGTAAACTAGATTCCTTATAATCATGGAAGGTAATTAATGAAGTAGTAATGATAAGCTAATGATTGGTGAAACCTAGGTTTAGGGCTTGTACTTGAAATTATACTTATTCGGGTTTTAAATAAAGGTTTGGGTTGGTTTTGTAAATATTGAAACTTAAAGGTTATTTTTGTAAACAGTAAAATAAAGGTCTTAAACGTATAAAAATAAGTGTGGGGGTTAAACATGTAATATTGGATATTTAAAGGGCCATACTGAATTGTATTTAATTTATTAGGTACATTTTGTAAATTCTAAAACCTTTGGGTTAAAGGGTAAAATCGATAAAGTAAGGTGAGATTGTGAACTTAAAGATGTCAAGGGTGTAATTTGTAATTCGAGCAATTATGGGTTCAACAAGTGTAAATTGATTTTGTAGAGACACGCAAGAGTTTAAGTTAATTTCGTTTGTTATCATTTACGTTCTAGGTTAAATTGGGAAATCATTAAAAGAAGTAATAGGTGAATTTAATGTGTATTTAGTAATATTTAAAGAGTAAGGAAACCCTAGAACCTAAATAGAAAGTTGGTGAATTAATGAGGTATACCTAAAATGTTGTAATTAAATCTGTAACTAAAAATGGAATAATCGACAACTCTAAAAGTATTAATGAGATTAATCCGTTATACTAATAAGTATTAAATAAATCATAATCCGTGTAGATTCGCTGAGGGAGACGCGACGTTACTTCTTCATATTCCTACATTCGTTTCTTTTCTCTCATTGCTTTAAAGATACGGATATTACGACCTTTTCAAAGAAAGGTCCCTCATGTTTCCTTCCTTGTCATTCTCTTATGCTTATTAGGATTTCCTATGCCATTGCTATGAACCACTGCTTACAATGTTTGATTTGTTACTTATCTGAACTTATGATCTAGTGAACTATGCCATATCTGATGTGAACTTTATGTTAAGAAGACTTTGATATGTGTAATTGATGAACTTTGCTATATTTGAATATGAACTTTATGATATGATGTTATCTGATAAGTTATATGAGATCTTTATGATGATTTATGATCTGTGTCATTTATGACAATTTGTTTGACCTAAGTTAGTTTGACACCCGAGCCAAATAATAACTAGTCATGGGGGTTCCATGTCCGTATCAATGATGCACTCGATATGACTCTAGGCGATGAGTGATGTTACGCCACGTCCCTTATATGTATCTCACATGAGCTCAAGTATATGTTATGGCCAATATTTGTGCGTGGGCGTATGGATGCATCCTAGATCCGATCATTATCCGATATGATTTGTCGGTGAATGATGTCGTGTAATACGGCGTCTTCACAACTTCGGGAGCTAGCTACTCCAAATTATTTGCTAAGATGACTCATGCATATGTATGATGATTTTGATATGATATGTTCGGGCTCGAGGTAGATAACTAAATCAGATTTGCTAATTATGTGATAAGTATTACGATTATGTTTTGGTATGTTAAATGCTTATGATTATGTCTTGACTTATTATATGTTATACATGTGTATGCTATTGTATGTTTATGTGAATGCCATCTACTATGCTTAAATATGATTCAGTATCTTTGAAATCGATATTATGATAGTTTATCGTTATGTGGATTCGTTGGTGCGTGAGATGAATGTGTTAGTGTGATAGTTAGTATTTTATAAGTTTAATATGTATAGTTTGATCAGTTAATTTTGGTAACTTTGCGTAGATGTTAGTGTTTTATTACCTATGTGATCTGCCATGTCTGAACTCTGCTGATGTTAGGATTTGATCTGAGAACTGGTTTAGCTTATGATATCTGTTTGGATAATTGCTAATGGTTATGCTATGTTTTGTTTGGTCTTTCTAATTATAGTTGTCTGCTATGTTTCTATTTGTTTGTGTGACTGCCATGATTTGAACTGCTAATTTCCGCTGTTGAAATATTGAATTAAGTACATTAAATGTTGATTAATTGATTTGTATGAATGCCATGTTTATTTTGCTAGAAACTGTTTCCGTTAGTTTTGAGACTTTCCGTTTGGCTTATATGTAATCTGTTATCTTGATATGTTGTATGTTTGGTTGTCCTGATGTGTTTGTGTTTGTGTCTTTAATGTGCTATGTGATGTCTATTTGCTATGTTTTGTTTGGATTTACGTATATTTGTGCTTCAGAGAATCACGAAAGATCCTTCGTCATCATTTCATTTTATTTTGTTATTCGTATATTTTTTGCTTTTGTTTCGTTATATTCGTTCACTTGGGCTTTGTAAGCTCACCAAGACTTTTCTTTTCTGCGGCGGTATTAAGCATTCAAGATAAGCTTATGGGATAGTCGATCCGGGTTGAGAGTAGAGATGAGAGCAAGACTTTGACCATAGAGATCTTGGATTTATTTTGAATATAAGTTATTTATATTATCTTTTGTAAGTTTTGTAAAGGCTTCGCTATTATACATTAGTTAAAGTTCGATGTGAAACCAGTATTGTGATATCTTTACCCTTGTCGGGTTGGGGTGTTACAATTTATGGTATCGAGCTATAGGTTTTAGGACCATAGAGCTTAGGCTATGACCCGTGAGAAGTGGGTAGATTTAGGATTTTCCTTCTGCGTGCTTCTTTGCGTGCCCCATCGTATTTAAGTTTTGGCCGATAGTTGGTATTCTTTTAGATGGTTATTCCCGTCGTCGCTAGTTCATCCGATAGAGTAATCGAGGACCGGCTAGGCAACATAAGGAGAAGACGAAGTGGGCCGTTATCATTGCTAAGGGCCGACGAGGTATGGTAAGGTGAAGAGGACTAACAAGAGGATAAAGTTCCGGCCAATATGTGGCCATGTACCATCGAGGAGAAGCTGACCTTGAGGACCATTGACGGGGAGGTGGTGGAAGAATATGAAACTAAGGTGGTTGACAACGAAGGTTTCACTACTACATATCATGATAGGTGCCCCAAGTTCGTTGAGGATGAAGGAGAAGGACGAGCTGAGAGTCGCGATCTGTATGCCTTCGTGGATCGTGTGCCAGAAGAGGAAGAGAGGAAGCGTAAAGGTGGCTTTGCTAGTGGCTTCCTACCACAGCCTGAAGAAAACAAGAACGGATGGATAAGCGAAGAGGAGGAGGAAGAAGGAACCCGAGGAAGAGTGCGAGGTGGAGTCGGAAGCGGAGTCTACTGCTACTAGTAGGTTCAATCCGACACAAGAATAGGAGTTTCGTTTCTGACTTGTTACTCTCCTTATGAGAATTTTCTGACGTTTGATTTTGAGCTAGGCTCTTTTGTTTTCATTTGACGTTTGAATCTAGGATTTTTAGGTTTTGTTTTGGAAGATTATCTTGAGACGATTCTGCGAATTTTGTTTGATTAATGGAATAAACAAATTTGATAATATAGTTCCTGTTCGTTGTTTTCTTTCTGATAGATTCGTTGGGTTCCCATTAGTCCTCATCAGTTTCGTCTGCTATTTATTTTCCTATATGATGTTGTTTTATTATTGTTTGATTAGGTATGACCATTATGATGGTATACTCATGTGGTTTTGGCCTATTGTAGTAGGATTAATTGTTATCTGTATATTATCTCTATATGGTTTGTTTTGCTATGATATTCGCTATGTGTTGTATCATGACCGAGACCAAGTATAGTGACGATAAGGACTTGTTATGTGATGCAAGTATTATGACGCCTGATCAACGTAATAATACCGAGATCATATAATCTGAACTTATTGGAAGTATACCACGTCTGGGGAATGCCTATGATTGATAGATGTATGGATTTGCCTTATATCCGTTATTGGGTGATATTCATATTGGGTTGAGACTCTATATTTGATTATGAGATTTCGTCGGTATCTGTTGCATATAAGTTTTGTACCATTGGGATCCGAAGTTGTTATTATCTGCGTTAACCTATGGATTGTTATGCCTTCCTTATATCTGTATGTTTCCACATACTCCTGCGTTTAGTAGACCGTTAGGATTCGTTCCATCTATGCATATGATAGTTTCATCATTTAATACCTGTGTAAGTTAGAGCGTGTTTTTGAATTTTCCTTATCTCATCTTTTACTGCTAATACTTTACTAAGTATACGAGTAGCATTCGTCATATATCCCATGAAGTTTCGAAATCCACAATTGTCACCGTACTATTCCGTCTTGTTCAATTTCGAGGACGAAATTTCTTTTTAGAGGGGAAGAAATTGTAATACCTGAATTTCTAAAATTCACAAAAAGACCAAAATACCCTTATGATCAAAAGTAAGAATAACTAAATAAACAGAATACCAAATGAGCTACGTAAATTCAGAAACCTTATAAGAAAATCACATATGATCCAAAAAAAATTTTGAATGACTTTGTAAAGTTAATTTTATAGTTTATGATTTTATAAAAATTAATTTTGTATTTTCCTTAATAACCGAATATATTTAAATGTTTTATAAAAGAATTTAATTAGTAAAAGCCCAATATAAATTTATACTATTAAGAGACCATTTAATTTAAGTCCAATACATATTAAAGCCCATAATAAAAATAATAAATCAAGTATATATACATATATTCGGTCCCTAATAACTCATTATTGCCGATTAACCCAAACCGACTCAAAACCCTAATAAATCGAATTCCAGTTTCAGAGGTTGGGACCATTTTCTTGGACGAGATTCAAGGTATAGAAGGTGGGAAAAATAGTGATCGAGTTCCGAGTTGCTGTTTTAGTCGTGGTGTGTTTTGAAGGAATTAGGGTTTCGACAAAAGGGTTTTTGTGTTTTCTTGTTCTATCGATTCAAGCTCATCAAGGGTATGTTTCTAATGTTGATTTCAGTCCTATAAGTCGTATATAACACATAAAAATTGGCCATGCATGATTTATATGTCGTATGGAATTATTTGAAATCCAAAACCCTAAAAGCGTATGAATATAACGAATGAGCTTATAATATCTTTAGAGATTATGAAACTATTTTTCCGAAGTTAGTATATGATATACAACCTGAATAAAATACATGTCCAAAGATTTGAAGCTTGTGTAAATTGTTTTGGGTTTTCTTGATTCGAAAAGCATAAAAGGAAAGGTTTTAAAAGGGCGATTAGGGTTTTGTGTAAACTAGGGTTTCCTTATAATCATGGAAGGTAATTAATGAAGTAGTAATGATAAGCTAATGATTGGTGAAACCTAGGTTTAGGGCTTGTACTTGAAATTATACTTATTCGGGTTTTAAATAAAGGTTTGGGTTGGTTTTGTAAATATTGAAACTTAAAGGTTATTTTTGTAAACATGAAATAAAGGTCTTAAACGATAAAAATAAGTGTGGGGTTAAACATGTAATATTGGATATTTAAAGGGCCATACGAATTGTATTTAATTTATTAGGTACATTTTGTAAATTCTAAAACCTTTGGGTTAAAAGGGTAAAATCGATAAAGTAAGGTGAGATTGTGAACTTAAAGATGTCAAGGGTGTAATTTGTAATTCGAGCAATTATGGGTTCAACAAGTGTAAATTGATTTTGTAGAGACACGCAAGAGTTTAAGTTAATTTCGTTTGTTATCATTTACGTTCTAGGTTAAATTGGGAAATCATTAAAAGAAGTAATAGGTGAATTTAATGTGTATTTAGTAATATTTAAAGAGTAAGGAAACCCTAGAACCTAAATAGAAAGTTGGTGAATTAATGAGGTATACCTAAAATGTTGTAATTAATCAATACTAAAAATGGGAATAATCTGACAACTCTAAAAGTATTAATGAGATTAATCCGTTATACTAATAAGTATTAAATAAATCATAATCCGTGTAGATTCGTTGAGGGAGACGCGACGTTACTTCTTCATATTCCTACATTCGTTTCTTTTCTCTCATTGCTTTAAGGTACGGATATTCTGACCTTTTCAGTAAAGGTCCCTCATGTTTCCCTTCCTTGTCATTCTCTTATGCTTATTAGGATTTCCTATGCCATTGCTATGAACCCTGTTCTGAATGTTTGATTTGTTACTTATCTGAACTTATGATCTAGTGAACTATGCCATATCTGATGTGAACTTTATGTTAAGAAGACTTTGATATGTGTAATTGATGAACTTTGCTATATTTGAATATGAACTTTATGATATGATGTTATCGATAAGTTATATGAGATCTTTATGATGATTTATGATCCGTGTCATTTATGACAATTTGTTTGACCTAAGTTAGTTTGACACCGAGCCAAATAATAACTAGTCATGGGGTTCCATGTCCGTATCGTTGATGCACCTCGATATGACTCTAGGGCGATAGAGTGATGTTCTCGCCACGTCCCTTATCTCAGTATCATTATGAGCTCAAGTATATGTTATGGCCAATATTTGTCTGGGCGATGGATGCATCCTAGATCGATCTCATTATCCGATATGATTTGTCCGGTGAATGATGTCGGTAATGCAATACGTCTTCACAACTTCGGGAGCTAGCTACTCCAAATTATTTGCTAAGATGACTCATGCATATGTATGATGATTTTGATATGATATGTTCGGGCTCGAGGTAGATAACTAAATCATGTATTGCTAATTATGTGATAAGTATTCGATTATGTTTTGGTATGTTAAATGCTTATGATTATGTCTTGACTTATTATATGTTATACATGTGTATGCTATTGTATGTTTATGTGAATGCCATCTACTATGCTTAAATATGATTCAGTATCTTGAAATCGATATTATGATAGTTTATCGTTATGTGGATTCGTTGGTCCGTGAGATGAATGTGTTAGTGTGATAGTTAGTATTTTATAAGTTTAATATGTATAGTTTGATCGCTTAATTTTGGTAACTTTGCGTAGATGTTAGTGTTTTATTACCTATGTGATCGCCATGTCGAACTCTGCGATGTTAGGATTTGATCCGAGAACCGGTTTAGCTTATGATATCTGTTTGGATAATTGCTAATGGTTATGCTATGTTTTGTTTGGTCTTTCTAATTATAGTTATCGCTATGTTTCTATTTGTTTGTGTGATGCCATGATTTGAACTAATTTCCATTGTTGAAATATTGAATTAAGTACATTAAATGTTGATTAATTGATTTGTATGAATGCCATGTTTATTTTGCTAGAAACTGTTTCCGTTAGTTTTGAGACTTTCCGTTTGGCTTATATGTAACTGTTATCTTGATATGTTGTATGTTTGGTTGTCTGATGTGTTTGTGTTTGTGTCTTTAATGTGCTATGTGATGTCTATTTGTTATGTTTTGTTTGGATTTCTGTATATTTGTGCTTCCGCAGAATCCTGAAAGATCCTTCGTCATCATTTCATTTTATTTTGTTATTCAGATATTTGTTTTGCTTTTGTTTCGTTATATTCGTTCACCGGCCTTTGTAAGCTCAAACCGCTTTTCTTTTCTGCGGCGGTATTAAGCATTCAAGATAAGCTTATGGGATAGCCGATCCGGGTTGAGAGTAGAGATGAGAGCAAGACTTTGACCATAGAGATCTTAGATTTATTTTGAATATAAGTTATTTATATTATCTTTGTAAGTTTTGTAAAGGCTTCGCTATTATACATTAGTTAAAGTTCGATGTGAAACTTAGTATTGTGATATCTTTACCCTTGTCGGGTTGGGGTGTTACAATTTATAGCACCTAGACTCATTCGTTTAACACGTTACCTATAACCATAACACCTAGACTCGGTCGTTTAACACGTTACGTATAACCATAGCACCTACACTCGGTCGTTTAACACGTTAGCTATAACCATAACACCTAGACTCGGTCGTTTAACACATTACGTATAACCATATCACCTATACTCGTTCGTTTAACACGTTACGTATAACCATAACACCTAGACTCATTCGTTTAACACGTTACCTATAACCATAACACCTAGACTCGGTCGTTTAACACGTTACGTATAACCATGGCACCTAGACTCGGTCATTTAACACGTTACGTATAACCATAACACTTAGACTCGTTCGTTTAACACGTTACGTATAACCATAACACCTAGACTCGGTCATTTAACATGTTACGTATAACCATAACACCTAGACTCATTCGTTTAACACGTTACCTATAACCAGAACACCTAGACTCGGTCGTTTAACACGTTACGTATAACCATAGCACCTACACTCGGTCGTTTAACACGTTAGCTATAACCATAACACCTAGACTCGGTCGTTTAACACATTACGTATAACCATATCACCTATACTCGTTCGTTTAACACGTTACGTATAACCATATCACCTCAACTTTTTATAAATATTATCTTCAAAGATACATTAAATAATTATATAAAATATATATATTTTTTTATGATTGTATTAAATAAAATTTTATTATTTAAAAGTGTTTAATTTTAAATTTTAATTATATATAAATTAACTTATATGTTAATTTTTTTTATAGTTTATATAATTTTATTATTATTTTTAAATTAAATTAAAGTATTCGTATCTAAAAAAATTAAAAATAATTACATTTGTACAATGCCGACGACGGGTCGTCGGTATTATTTATACTATATTACCCCAAAAAATTTTGACGTCCCCCCAAAAAATTTAGACGTCCCGCCAAAACAAAAACGACAAAAGATAATTCATTACAGACGACATGTCGTCGGGAAAAAATTTAAATAAAAAAATGTATATATTTTACCTACGCCATGTCGTCGGTAAAAAAGTTTGATAAATTATATCATATCTAGATCTACTGTCTCACACTTAGGAAAAAAAAGAAAAAAAACTCAACTACAATATCTGCTCCTACCCTCTTCATCTCTTAAGAACCATAGAAAAAACTCATCTACAATATCTAGATCTTGTATTCCCATTAACTCATCTACACCACCACCACCGGTACACCACTCGCACCACCACCACCGTCTCCTCCACTACACCACTCGCACCACCGTCTCCTCCACCACAACAAACCACCACTCGCACTACCGTGCACGTCCCTCCTCCCCTCTCCCAATTAATTCTTTTATCCTCAACCCCTCTCATATTAATTCTTTTCTTCCTCAACCCCCACCATTTCTTTTCTCATATTAGGTAAGTAAATTTTTTATTTTTTTTAGTTTGTTTAATTTTTAAATGTTTTAATTGGTTTGATTTTTGTTTAATTAGTATTATGTTTTTTTAATTAAATGTAATCGTTTTTTTTTTTTTTTTTTTTTTTTTTTTTTTGTGACCTTGAGAGAGTCGAGAGTCGAGAGCCGAAAGCCGAGAGCTGAGAGCCGAGACAAAGGGTAATGTATTCTCTTTATGTTTTTTTTAAAACTTTTTGTATCCCGACGACATGTAAATGCCAACATGTGAGAGCAGAATCTTGCATACTTGACATTTATTGCTCCAACCTGTTATGAAGTTGGTTATCTAACTTCACTTTTTAGACTATAGGCCTATGATTAATATACGTATGCTCAATTTCTATGTTTTGGCTTGCATTTCTTTTTTTGATATATGTTCCTTAGCATGTCAAACTATAGTTACTCAAAGATGGCTCTTATGCTTAGCCTGTTATGAAGTTAGTGATGCAGCTTCTCCTTTAAGACTATAGGCCTATTATTATTATATGTATGCACTCATTTTATAAGTTGTCATATGCACTGCTTGGTGTCTTGGATTATGTTATGGTATATCTACACGACATCTTTCAGATTTCATGTTAAGACTCGGTGACCAGAAAGTACTAAAGTAGCTTGAGCTCGAGTTAACTTAAGTTCGAGTTGATATCAAATATTTTCAGCCCGATCTCGAGTAGCTTGTGTAGTCAACATCTTTTTAGGAAATAACTTAATGTTTCATTTGTTGTGGTTCTTGTTAATGTTTACTGATGCGCTAGAAGAACACATGTATTGCATACTACTGATATAGCATACATTTTATTAAGTTGCGTTTAATATAAATAAACAGCCTTTGCTTAATGTCTTAATCATATTGAAGTTGTTTGTGGCTTACCATTTTTTTAATATGTATATTTATTTTAATGTGTATGTATATGAATGCGTGCATGCTTTTACTAATCTGTTTATGAAAAATGTATATGTTATTCAATTTGTACTTTTACAGATGGCAGCAGCCGTGGCCCGTGGTCACGGTGGTGACGGTGCCGGTGACCCACCACCCCCTCCACGTGATCTTGGCAGCGGTCATCGTGGTAAGAATTTCCTGATTGTTTTAAAAGAAACTTAAGCTTGATCATTTGAATTTGGTTACTTGTTATTTTATGACGTTTTCACTTGCTTCAATTTGCAGGATCTTCACAGCCTCGTAGGGGTAGGGGGCAGGGGTGGCGCCACCGGTGGCGTCCGGAAGGAGGTGCGTTCTGTCAACAAAAACGTCAAGCTCAAGAAAGCCGTGGATGATTTCGGCCCCCAGTTGCTCGAGCTAGACTTCAAAGACCTGAAGACCCTCTATCCGGTCGGCAAGACCGCGGCATGGTTTGCTAACTTTGTGGGCGAGCTCGTTCGGGAGATCCCGTTGTGCTATGAGTCGTGGCACAAGATCGAGTTGGAAAAGAGGGCACATATGTTTCCACGCATCGAGGTCAGTTATGTATTTTCCTTTTATATTGTTTTCTTATCATGTTTATATATTTGAATGTATATATATATATATATATATATATATATATATATATATATATATATATATATATATATATGATTAATTAATTAATTTAGTTATTTTTTATTGCAGGAAATGTTTGATTTGGGGCCCTTGAGGCGTTCTGAACAATGGGGGACAATCCAGGCGGCAATGAACGAGTATTTTGCTGACCGCTATCGGGACAATAAGAGCGCCTTCAAGGCAACTCACTTTCTTAACGTTGTCGATGAGATCTGAAGGTAAGTTTTTTATTATTCTTATGTTTTTGATATTTTTGTTGTTTTTTTAAATATGTTAGCAATTGATATATGTTAATTATCTGTTTTTTTAATTATATTAGGAACCCTCCTCCAAACATGGAGCTATCGATGTGGGAGAAGTACATCGAGCACTACATGGATGAGAAGCACGTCAAAAGAGCCACTATCAACAAGGAGAACAGGAAGAAGAATAAGGTACACAACAGGCATGGATCTCGGTCATTGGTCGCATCTCGACATCGATACGTAAGACACATTATGATTATTTTACATATTGTTTTTTATATATATGGTGTTTGATTTGTCGTTTTTAATTTGTTTCATCTTATATGCATGTGTATATACAGTTTGAGACGAGCGAGACTCAGGAGTACCCGTCCCTCATACAGAGCTATTACGACCAGCGTTGCAAGAACGGGGAGTGGTTGCAGGACGAGGCTCATGTCAATTACGTAAGTACCGGTCTTTTTATTTTTATTTTTATTTATTATTTAGTTCATTTAACCCATTTTGACCCATTTTAGCCCAAACATGTACACGTTATGCTAAAATGAGTCAAAATGGTGAAACGGTGTAATATAAGCAAAGTTACTTATTAGCACATGTTTGGGCTAATGAGTAACTTTGTCTTCTATATTACACGTTTCACCCATTTTAGCCGAAACATGGACTAATAAGTAACTTTCTTGTTTGTTTATGTCATTTAACTTGTTTTGACCCATTTTTGCCCAAACAAGTACACGTTATGCTAAAATGGGTCAAAATGGGTGAAACGGGTGTAATATAAACGACAAAGTTACTTATTAGCACACGTTTGGGCTGATAAGTAACTTTGTATTTCATATTACACACGTTTCACCCATTTTAGCCGAAACATGCACTAATTAGTAATTTTCTTGTTTGTTTAAGTCATTTAACTTGTTTTGACCCATTTTTGCCCAAATAAGTACACGTTATGCTAAAATGGGTCAAAATGGGTGAAACGGGTTTAATATAAACGGCAAAGTTACTTATTAGCACACGTTTGGGTTGATAAGTAACTTTGTATTTTATATTACACACGTTTCACCCATTTTAGCCAAAACATACACTAATAAGTAACTTTCTTGTTTGTTTAAGTCATTTAAGAAGTTTTGACCCATTTTTGCCCAAACATGTACACGTTATGCTAAAATGGGTCAATCAGTAAAACGGTGTAATATAAATGGCATAGTTACTTATTAGCACTACGTTGGGTGATAAGTAACTTTGTATTTTATATTACACACGTTTCACCCATTTGTTTGTTTAAGTCATTTTAACTTTGTTTTATAGATTTACATAATGTACTAATTAACACGACTAATATATATATTTTTCAACTTTTGTAGGAGGAGATGTGTAGCCTACGGGATTTAGGCGCGACAACCCTCTTGGCGGACCTACGGAGGTTGAGATACTTGCCATTGTTCTCAAGGGCAAGCGGCGAGAAAAGTCGCCGGTGTGGGTAGGGTTTTGAGCGGAAAGATGATTTTACCCCTGTGTCTCGCGTTCATCTTCGTGCGACAAATAAAAGATTGATGAGATGATGGCCGCCAAAGACAAGAAGATCGCGAGACCTCCAAAGAGAGATGATGAGCGGCGAAAGAGTCGAAGGCCGTTCGGCCCGAGTTAGTGAGTTCTTCAGGTTGTATGACTCATTCTCCGATCGGTGGTCCGAGCTTATGAGCCGATTGCTTGAGATCGGCGTCGGGTCGGGTCGTGGTGGCTGGCGGTAGTGGCGGAGGCGGTAGTGTTGATCTTGACGAGGAGGCTCGGATCATGATGATGATGACGAGTAGATCGATGGAGGTATACTTACGGGTTATTTTGTGTAGATGTATAAACCCGCTTAGACTATGCTTTTGATCATCTCATCCTTATGTTGGCCATTGTACACTTTGCACATTTTGGTGACTTGAACATTGGTGATTTAGCAACTTTGTGTATGTTTAACCTAGATGCGTAGTTAATATCACCCGTTTTGTATAATTTGTAACTTTTAGCGATTATATATGCGATTTAGTCGTTATGAGTTGTTTTGGGATATCGGCATATTGGTTTAGAGGTTTTGGTTGAAAACAAAGTGCGAGGTTATGTAGAATTTTTCCAAAAATTTCCGGAAAAATTCTGGGAATTGCTAAAATGCTGCAATATTGTGGCATATGTGATACATTTTGGCGACGACTAGTCGTCGGCAATATGTAAACATTTTATATATTTACATATTTTCCCGACGACATGTCGTTGGTAAAGTGAAAAAGTATAACATTTTGCAATATTTTCCCTACGCCATGGCGTCGGGATAATAAGTGGCTTAATGCAACTTTAATACGATCCCGACGCCATGGCGTAGGGAAAATATTGCAAAATGTTATATTTTTTCACTTTACCAACGACAGGTCGTCGGGAATGAATGGTATAAGTTAATTACGTTTTAATTTTGCTAACTAATCACATAATTAGTAGTATTATGCCGACGACGTGTCGTCGGCAACATATGTTTTCAACCAAAAAAACTTTGACCAGAAAACGATGTGGGTCTTACGTTGTCGTCGGGAAGGTTTATTTTTTGTCGTCGGGAAGGACTTTCCCTACGAGGCTCAGCCGACTAACCGTCGGCTATGCCTTGTCGTCGGGAACGAACGATGCCTACGCCACGTCGTCGGGAAAGTGTTGAAAAAGTCGTAGGCGGAAGTGTCGATTGTACTAGTGTAAGTAATCTAATTGGAGATAGTTAGATATAAACTAACCAAAAAAATTACTGTCTAATCATCAGCAAAAATTAGTGTCTAATCATTTGGTAAAAGAGATAATAACAAAAAAAATTATCTAACTTGTCCATTTTTGTCGTAGTTGTGTATAAAAAACCCGAAACCGATACCCATACCGAAAAAAAACCGAAACCGAAACTGGTCAACACTGGTTTTTGACCAAAACCGGTTCGGTTTTCCAAAAACAGGCGGTTTCAAACCGGTTTGAAGATATTACCGTTGAAACCGGTTCGGGTTGGGTTTTCACAAACCAGTTTTAGAAATCGGTTATGAAAAACTGGTTATTACCGTTATACCATAAAAAGCTTTCCGCCACATTTTCCCCCTTTTTTGGTAGTATGTTACCCGGTTTCTTTTTTTTTAGTTACCATTTTGCCATCCTAAGTTTATTATAAATAGGTATGTTGAGTTTGGTTTAGTCACAACACTCAAACACTCTCAAAACACTCTTGAAACACAAAAAAAACGCTCACCAAACGCTCAAATGGCAACTCAATCTTCTTCAACTTTCGCCGGTGTTGATTCTATAAATACACCAACGATTGTTGAAGTTTTAGAAACAACCCGAAAAAAAAGAAGTTTGGTGTAATTTCAACCTCGTGAACTTGTCAAATGGGCAAATTGAGCTCATTATAAACATTGCGGTAAGTTTTTGAAACAAGAATCCAACACAACGTTGAAGCAACATATCGAAAAGTATTGCGAAGCACTCAAATTCGTTAGGAGCGGGTCAACATCTATGTCACGGCGGGGGTATTTTTACATTCAAGGCGGAGCGATGTAGACAACAATTTGCAAGCTTTGTGATTCAAGAAGATTTGCCGTTCAACCACTTGACAATCCTCTATTAACTAAGGTGATTCAAAATACTCTTTAACGATATAATCAAGTAAGTCGTGCTACTCTTAGGCGTGATTGTATTAAAATATGGAAAAAGGCTAAACAAGAACTACTAAAGGTTTTGAAAATTTAAATACAAATGTAAACTTAACAACCGATGTTTGGTCGGCTCCTCATGGTTTGCCCGATTCGTACCTTTGTGTTACCGCATTGGGTTGATCCGTGGCAAATGATGAAGCATCGATTGCTTTTGAAAACTTTGAGTATCCTCACACGGGTCAAAATTTATTTTATATGTTACGAGATTTAATAAGAGAGTATAAACTACAAGAAAAGATTTTTCAATCTCATTTGATAACGCAGTAATAATACCAACAGTCAAAAACTAATATTGAAATACCAACCACCTATGAACATCCATTTTTATCATAGTCGATGTGTTGCACATCATAAACTTTGTTGTGCAAGATGGACTAACGGTACAAGAAATAAGTTGGATAAAAGCGACTTTCAAAACTATGTTACAAGATATATTTTGTTCGGGTAAAATTAGATATAAACATTATATGAGATTGTGTAAGGAGACGGATTCTATTTTTAACCTTTAATTGGAGCGTTCTATAAGATGGAATTTGACTTATAAAATGTTTTTATGTGGTTTACACCAAAAATACTTTACAATGTTTTCATGATCAACTTGCCGATTCGCGTTTGGTTACACCATTTTCGTACGAAAATTGGTTTACTATTGAAAAAATTACCGAATTACTTGGAGTTTTAAAAACACAACAACTTTATTATCGGTGTTTATTATCCCATGATTCATTTGATACTCAACCAAATTTATTTAATGTGTGCAAAATTAGCGATTGAATTAAATGGTCAACTATATGAAAAATGGTTGAATCCATGAAAGAAAAACTTAGAAATTATTTCAAAGAAATTCCACCGGTAATTACTTGTACCGCCACATTGAACCCGTGCTTGAACATTAGTGGGGTAGAAATACTTATCGATAAGATTTCTACTGATTTGGATTTGCACGAGGATAATGTTTCTTTGCAAGAGATGCAAAAATTTATTTTAACAAATGTTTAAAGAATTATTTGAAGTTTATTTAATAAATATGGTTCAACAAATGCTTCAACGAGTTCGGTTCCTTCATCGTTTTCTATTAATAGTAGCATGTCACTGATGGATAGCTTATATCATAGTTTAAGACAAGAAAACAATAAACGGGCTAAGGGTGACCAACCATCGATTAACGAATTTTGGAGATACATTGGATCCGATTTTTTTTATCCACTATGGGACCCCAAGAATCGCAAAATTTGATATTTTGGCTTGGTGGAAAGGAAGGGAATCTCAATTTCCCGTTCTAACCGCCATGGCCCGAGGTTTACTAACCGTACAAGTTTCTACCGTAGCTTCGGAATCCGCTTTTTCTATTAGTGGCAGGGTATTATCGATAAGAAGAACAAGACACACACTGGCATCTTTGGAGATTTGTATTTGCTTGAAGGATCACTTAGACGCGACCGAACATATACAACGCATTTCAAGTCTTGAAGGCGAACTAGACATCGAACAAGAATTACACGATGTTGAGGTGGAAGCGGGTTTTGCAATCTTACTTTCCGTTGAAGAAATATCTCTAGATGAAGCTGCTAGCGAGGCTAGGCCCGAAGCCTCCGAAGAAGAACTCACTCTTGAAGAAACTCTCAATTAAGTTTTATGTATTAGCTCTCAATTTGTCTTCAAATGTTTGAATATTAGCTTTTTGTTTCAAATTTATGTTTGATGTGTAATGAGTTAGAAAATTTGAAGTTTATCGGGGGGTTTTTGGTTTCGTGTTTTGTACACGACACGATCGGATTCACAGCTTCAAAAAAAATTTCTTTACTAAAAACCAATTTGTAACCGGTTTTTTCAACCCGAACCGTTTACAAACCGACCCAAACCAGTTACTATAGGTTTGAGTTTTTCTCCCCCATAAAACAAACCGACCCGAACCGGTTTTTGACCAAAACTGGTTTCCACCCTTTGACTAAAAACGGGTCTGGTTTTCAAACCCGAACCGGTTTTGGTCAAACCCAGTTTTGTACACCTGTAGTTCTAAGTAGGTTTTTTTTTTTCTTATTAAAACACGAACCTTTCAAATTTCGACTTATGTATGTATTTTGTGACCATTCTACACTTACGTTTTTTAAACACCCTGTTAACATTGAAGGATAAAATGGTCATTGTACATGAACAAAATACTGACAAAGGTCAAGATTTCAATGGTTTGTGTTTTAATAGCAAACCAAAAAAAGAGGCTAAACCTACACATATAATATAAATCTAGTATTGGCCGCTAAAACTTACACATATGCCATATAACCTTCTAACTCGACGCTAGTGGATAATATCTGATAGTTCATTCATTAAGTTCGCCAAACCTATGTGACTTATTTGTGATGCTATTATACTAACAACACTTGACTACTTTAATTTTAAATATCATTTGCCTTCGTTAATCTTAAACCTCATAGTCTACAAACTTAGGTAGGATAATTGTAATAACTCTAGCCTATTTGCCATGAGTTTATGAATCAAAGTCTTAACTTTCATTTATTAACCTACTAATTAATTGCCATGAGTTTATGAATCAAAGTCTTAACTTTCATTTATTAACACAAAGACGCAGGGATTGATCAACATGCGCATAAATTATCCAATCAAATAATGAAATTAAACTAAAAAACCATGTCATTAACTTATAAAATTTATAACTAGGCAAACACTAAGGTGTTTAGCCCACAATTCCAAAAAACAATAGAAAAAGTAATAAAACAAAATTACTAAGAATTCTTAGTCAAAAGGTTAAGCAAACCGAAATATTAAGATGTTTATGATGATTGGAACTAGGTTCTCTTGATGCATGTTGCAGCCTCCGTGGTTAAAAAAAATAATAAATAAATAAATAACTCTCCTAAGTCTTTAGAAATCGATTGGTAAATTTGGGAATGATTTTGGGTCGAGTTAGTGTTTGTTTATATAAGAAACTTTTGGCATGTCGGGGCTACGACGTAACAAGAAAAGCTTGTTATGGCGTAACCAAATGATGTTGTTACACCATAACTGTAGGATCGATAATATTATTGTGTTTGATGATTCGGGTGGTCTTGGATGATCAAAATACATGTTTGCCATTTTAGAGAGAGAAAGTAGAGAGAGGGAGTTTTCTTGGTAGAGACTTTCTTCACTAAAAATGTAATGTTAGATTGAAGCTCCACCCTTCCATGGATGGAAGGGTATTTATACTCTCGATACAACGACCTCCTATCGGCACGTGGATCGGTATCTGATGTGGGTAAAGACCGTCCTTCCTCCACGGTGTTACACTACGCTAAACTAAACTAATAACTAACTAATAAACCGATAAATAACGCAAATACCGACAAGTCTACGAGCTAACATATGCTAGACCTTAATTGGGGTGACCGACACTTTATCATGGAATTTCCAATTCCTAACAATCTCCTCTAAGGAGGTCACCCCATGATTTACATTTGAATCCTAGCATTCTATTCTTGACTTCGTTCTTGAGCTCGTGACTTCAATTCTTCAAATCCGCAATCTTGTGCTTTAGCAATGATACTTCAAAGTCCGCGATAGTTTAGTACTTTCGGTGGAGGTCTTGAACGATCCACATCTTTGATGATCTTCGAGCTTTCATTGAGATCATCAGCCACAACAAATCTCTTTGGATCATCCATAGTTGTGTTTCCATCATGTGAAGTTGTGACTTTCGGACCGACATGCTCACACTTTTGAATCATGACATCTTTCCATCGAGTAGCGAAGCCTTCTTGGTTCATGATATTTGCGTGAACGACGAAGCATAGTATGAAATATCGAGCCGGTTATCTAGATATGCACCATCATGATTTCTTCAAATTAAGTGTGGATCTTTGTGAGCATGCGGCTTTGGATTGACTCCTCAATTACGATCACCGCAGCCGTCCAAATGTACTGCAAACAACAATTAGCAATAAAACACACGAAAGTGTCTTTGATCACTTCGTTGAATTGAGGTACACGACCCACGGTTTCCGTTGATCGATACAAGTCTTGCTGTGATCGTGTAGGATTCGAGGAATCTCCTTGGCGGGGTTTCGCATTGTTCTAGCCGTTCTTAAACGGGCGTCTCAAAGAAGACAACACGGAGTGAGTGAACCAAATAATTAAGATTCATCGATTGATGAAAATTGATTTGAAAACAATCGCGTATTGCTTAGAATAAAGAGTTTTGCAATACGACGAAGGTTTTATGAGAAAGATCAATTTTCAATCAAAATACTTTTTGTATTTAAAAGAGTGCACATTCGACGTGCTAGAGAAAAGAAGATTTGCACATCGAACGGTTTTTCCAATAGTATTTTTTTCAATCAGAGATACTTTTTGAGTTTGAAAACATAAGTACACATTCGACGTGCTATAGAAAAGAAGGTTTGCACATCGAACGGTTTTTCCAAAAGTATTCGTCAATTCCAATCCTGGACCAAGGTTGATTCAAGAGTGAATCGCCCCATCGTTTATGTCTAGTTGTCACAAGCTTGATCTTACGAGAAGATCTCACATGTCACCCACCAAGAGCTTGTTTGATGTTGGCTCTAGAAGGATTTCCATCTTCATCGTGAATACTTTTACATATCACTCGGATGTTCTGGCAATACCACAAGAATAATGCGTAGGACTCTCAATATATAATCTTACTTTCCACATTGTGTGAAACAGCAAGTCTTCATGAATTTAGTGTCCTAATGAGATATTATGGATGATCTCTTGGCTCTAGACTCAATAGTGCACATTTGGTTCCTATGCGGAGACTAGGAGAGGGTCTCCTTCTTCAATATCAACAATCTCTAAGAGAAGTCGATAGATTATGTAGGTTCCCGTGAGAATGAAACAAGCCCTTTAAGAGGAACTTGAGTAGCTTGGGAAGTTTAGTGCGGTGCGTCCTTTGGGTCCATGACGTCTTGTCTTCAATACCGGTGTTACCTTAGTAACCACCGGAGCATATGTATTGAACACGTGTATGCGCCTAAGGTTGAATTATTGGAGGGCTATTTCTTTTCACCCTTTCTCATTTCATTTCTTTTCATTCTTCAACCCCTTCGATGCTTACTGAGACTTCATGACTAGAACCTTGTTGGGTTTATTCCAAGACTAGCTCGCACTCGATCGGCACTCTTCCCATTTCTCATTTTCTCCTTTTTCAATATACCTAAGGACTTACACTATCTAGTGGATTGTCCTGGTAGATCCCTCCGGCTTACGGCGGATCGTGGGAACGAATACCTAACCTAACCATCCTTATAACACCATGCATAAAGTAAATTGGTCGGTCTTTTGGTATTGTTCTTTCCTTCTTGAAACCATTTGGAAAAACAATCAATGTACTTGTGATACGAGATCAAAGCATTTTGTACCTTAATAGTTTTGATCACTTAGAAATGCTCCCCCTCAACATGTGCATATGATTATAAATTGTTTAGCACATGGAGGCACGAGTTCTTTGAAACAAATTCTTGATCACAATTTCGTACAAAAAAGCCATTTGATTTTCTTGGTAAAATTCTCCCCCTCAATATGTGCATAGGATATTTGAAATCATTTTATCACATAGAGGCAAGAGTTCATTTGAAGCACAATCACGATCACAAAACACTATTTAGAAACCATTTTCTCCCCCTCAATATGTGCTTCGAGATTCGAAAGCGTTTAGCACATATGAGAGAGCAGACATGTTCATCAAATCGATCATCATTTATCAAATTTCATTCTTAAATCACAAATTCTCCCCCGATCAAAAATATCAAATCCTTTGAGATTTTGGATCCCAAGTGATTTAATAAGGTTTAAAAACATGGGAGAATATATGGCCTGGTTTAAATACTCATCTTGTTTTTGGATAAATCCTCCACCTCAACATGTGCATTGTGTATTTGAAATCGTTTGGCACATGAAGGCGGGAGTGCCTATAAAGGACTAAACCGATTCCATAAAAGCAGTTTGAGATTTAAATCACGATCTCTCCCCGATCAAAAATATCAAACCATTTGAGATTTGTGATCCCATCGATTAAATCATTTAGAAAATTTTGGGGAAAGGCGTGGCAAGATTTAATTTTGAAAAATGATGATAAGGACCATTTAAGACATTAAAGATTGTTAGTGTCGAATATGATTGTTTTAAGAGATCTTTAAGTAAAATAAAACAATTTCACAATCAAACAAGAAAAGAAAAAATTTCATTTTGTAAGATCTTGATTCTAGAGAAAAAATCATACCATGACATAACATTAAATCTTTAGATCACCACTTATTTTGTACAAAACGGACTTTTTGAAGATATATTGTTTGAAAATACTTTAAATTAAATCACTCTCCCCCTCAATCGATGACCGAAGTCGTTGATTGAGTGACTTAAGTTTTGATAAAATGAAGTCCGGTGATTTTCAAAGTTAAGTCCAATTAATTTTCAAAACAATATTTTCCATTTTCAAAACAATTTAATCAAATTATTCACAAATGTCTTAAAATGGTATCCTCGCACAAAGATACGTTAGGTGGTTGAGAAGCTTCATTGTTCTTTGTGGGGCTTGGAAGAAACCGTCTGCGGATGCAATGAGACTTCTTCTTACGTTGCATTTTGAATGACAAGCGAGGTCAAATTAAGCTCCGTTTCTTCAATCACTTAGAAGAAAACCATCTGGCGATGCGGTGAGACCTCTTCACGTTGCATTTATGCCAACTCTCCATTGAAGTCAATTAAGCTCCGTTTCTTCATTTGTCAACCCAAGAAATAGTTACCCTTTCCTTTCGGCATCAATCATCTTCATTAGTGGGATCGGATCGGGAACATTCTTATATACCAATATACCTGCATATGTTAGTGAACACACATACAGATATATGGTGGTCGACATCACCCAAACAACAATCGACTAATAAAAGTCAATGCAACATAACAATCAGATCATATAAGGTATGGGAATAATGTGTTAATCAATCTATAATCATCTAATCCTAACAATCACATCCTAGAAACCTTGTCCTTCAACATAGGCAATTATATTATTTCAGATAAGCACGTAGGATAATTAAGAAAGTCCGTTAGATGATATAAATTTAAAAACATTCTCCCCCTCAATCAATGACTCATTTTCTGAAAAGTTTAAAAGCGTTGAAGTCATTGATTGAGTTTTCACTTTTTATAAAAACTACGAATCGATTGTTTTAAAGCAACTCATTTTCCACCATTTTGAATACACCAAATATTTTTCGAAGAATTTTAGACGGAAAAACATTTGTGTAGGAACAATGATCCTTGACATACTTTCCTCAATATGTTTTAGGATAAGTGCGGAATATTTGAAAAACTTGTTTAGTGCAAGACTTTCCTTTCTATAAAGAGCGGGTTGCTATCGAAA
Organism: Chrysanthemum lavandulifolium; assembly: GCA_022545495.1. Lineage (NCBI taxonomy): Eukaryota > Viridiplantae > Streptophyta > Magnoliopsida > Asterales > Asteraceae > Chrysanthemum > Chrysanthemum lavandulifolium. The sequence continues at coordinate 28,141,235 of CM040240.1, forward strand.
TAATAGCAAGCCATTTTTGAAGCCGGGTTCTGATGCGAAATAGCGTAAGCCATCATTTAAACACGGGTTACGATCGAAATAAGCGTAAGCCATAATTTTAGACATGTTTTGGAAAAGAATATTTACACCTCTATTCGAACTTCATCTATGGTCCCGTGCCATTATTGAATGACATTTCTAAGACCGTAGATGTTATCGATACTGAAGACATGTCTTGAAAAACAATATTTTGGTATTTTGATTTTCGATTTTTATGGGTTTTGTTGGTTTTATATTTTTCTATTTTGTTTCTTTGGTTTTATATTTTTGTATTTGGTTTTTGAAGATATATACAGATAGAGTAGATGATATAGTTTAAGAAGATGATGATACTGAGTCTTGAGATAAGGATATCGAGCATCCCGTTGTAGAAGATAGAAGTCATCATCCCTAAAACTTTCACCACCAAAGCTTCCGAGGCTCTTGCTTTGAAGAAAGAAATTGAACCATCCGAAAGTGAGACTTTGGCAGCTTCCCCCCAAACCGAAAATCCTATAGCTAAGCAGATTCGAAGCTTTATTTCAAGCTTGCTTTAGCCAGGTGCACATAGAAGCACACCATTATCACATCGATCTTGCTGCTCCTTTTAAGAATAATCACCATGATTCTTCGTTCGAGGTTATATCATCCAATAGAAGAAAAGCAACGTATCATCCCACATATAAAATAATCTTCTCAAATTTCATAACTCATCAAGTCGGCGCCATCCATTCCAAAGGTGTCAAGAGACCACTTCCCAGTAGTTGAAATGATGCGATCGATCTCTTAGATTAGAGCTCACGAACTCGAATACACATACCGAAGACAAAGAAACTTATACCATCAAGTAGCGATTAAGTCCAATAGCGAAGAATAACCCGATGTATACTTTTCTCTCCCACAGAAAGTGTATGAAGCTCAAGAACCCGAACTACCCGAATGCCCAAAGAGAGAATAACCGATAACATTGAAGAAGCGGGCGAATCGCGATTATCTGCGGTTGACAATCTCTGCGGATGTCAACTCGGAATAAGTGATTATATCTACGAATCATCGATTAAGCCCTCAAGTGAGACAGCTGAGTGCCCCCAATGTACACAATTCTCTCTCCCATGATGATTGCGATAACATCGAAATCATCACACACTTGTGTACCTCTTTTTTTATCTACAGAAAATTTCTATTACATCACTTCCCCCACGTCGTTGGAATAATAACACTAAAAGTCTTGATGAGTAAAACCTTGAGTTTCTCTGCGGTCATGACATTTGTTTTCCCGGGATATCTTCAATCACTTAGAAGAGTTAAGTTCATCAAGTTTACTCGCCATGAGTCAAACCTTGAGTTTCTCTGCGGTAATAACATTTGTCTTCCCGGGATATCTTCAATCACTTAGAAGACTTAAGTTCATCAAGTTTACTCGCTTTGTGTTTATATGTGTGTCTCCTTCCCCTCTTTGGTTTTGGCGCTCATAATCGACAACATATTATCAGCCCAAATACTTGAAATTTGTTGAGAAGAACATCATTAGCTCAGATATATCTGTGAGAATCAACTTGTTGAAGCACAGAATGAGCAAGTCTAATTGGGGATTAAATCTGACTTTTCACTCTCCCCCAATTAGTGCTCTCCCCTAAACAGACAATCTGTTTGATAAGTGCCCAGATTAAGAAGAAGTCTTTGGAAAATCAAATGCAACTCGTCTTTAGTCTTATAACATATAGCCGAAAATGTAGAACCGACTGTAGACTCGACCTTCTTCAAGATTGTGCAGTTGGGGAATAGATAGTGAACATCTTCATATCTCCAAAAAACAAGAACATCACCAAAAAGCATCCCAATTAACTTACATCTTGCAAGTTCCCTTAACTAAAATCTCTCCCAATCAAACAAGAACAGAAAGATGTTCATTAAGGAAATCAGCAATCAGCCCGCACCGAACACACTAAATGGTAACACCAAACTACCAATCACATCAAACAAGAACAGATATTGTTCGGAATCATCATGTTGATGTATACGAGAAGCATTAACCGGAAGCATTTTGTCGATAAACTCATCAATCCGAGTGAAGATGTCAACCAACGGCTCTTAAAAAGAAAACTCCATGTGAAGATGACCCGATAAGAAGCTCGGTTCTTACATGAGTTTGGAGCCGTTTGGCCATTTATTCTCAGAAATCAATCAACCATGCAGAGTTATCATACTTCTTCTCCCCCTCAAGAATTGCATATGAAGATGCCATTCTTGATTAAACAAATGAACATCATCCAAATGTAGTCTATTCACACTTCTCCCCGGCAAAATTAGCACAGGATGTCACCATCGTCATTATAGTTGAGAAAATAGAATCGAAAAACAATCAACAAGAGCCGGTTCACTTGATGGTGAAGCGCATGGAAAAGTATGAAGCATGTTGATGAGAATGGTCATAATAGAAGATTTCTCTTCTTGAAGATAAAGCGCCTTGACGACACGTATACTTTTCTTTTCTTTGAGGAACGAGGCATGAACCAAGTGTTCATACGTCATTATGTTGAAGTCGAGGCTGAGGCAGTGTGAGCAGGGCGTCATAATCTCTCTCTTTTCACTCTCTTGGCAAGACATGTAATCATCCCATTATCATTACAGAGGCTCTTTGTCGCGACGACTAATGGAGAAAACCCAATATGATGAATTTGACCACAAGTAAACTACCCCGAACTCGTGACTTAAACTTGCACATATGTAACAAAGAAGCGGTGCCGATTTCCATTAGCATCTCTCAACTCTCTATGTACTCTATACTCTTCAACCAACCAACCATCAAGTATAAGACGTACATTACCTCTTGAAAATCCACAATTGAATGTGACACTTTGAGCACTACAACGTAACTCCTTAAAGTGATAGTTATTTTGTAGTGGTATGAGCCCAATTCCCCAGTGGTAAAAGAAAGGTAAAAGACACCCAACAATAACTAGATTTCCAAGTCTTCATTTTTGATAATAAGCTCGAACAAGGATCATGAAGAATCTTCATCCATCCATCCCGATACCTTCGGATGCTAAGTACACTCGCCGTGATAATTCACTTCAACCTCAAATAAATAATCTTGAATTAACGCCATTGTCACATCTTAGGTTAATTGCTTAAATCTAGCCTTCTTTGACATTTAAACGAACTTTGATAATGGTTTCATCCCGACCATGGTTAGAAGCACAAAACCCCGTAAAACCATATAATAACCAAACTGCCATGACGAATTTCCAAACACACATCCAATTTATGAAGCACACCCATTTATCCCTTCTTTGAAGCAGAAATCGTAGCACCAGCATCATAAGATCCCGAAATGCGCTTTCCTTCCTCCAGGATGGTTCCATCAATACGGGATTTTACAACTCTATGGTTTAAACAGAGAAATAGTTTCTTTCGCGGGATTTTACAAAACCAAGAATAAACCGTAAGATAGATCCGGAAATGCACTTTACAAGGATGTTTTCATTGTCACGGGATTTTACAAGTCTATGATTTAAACCGAGAAATAGGTTCTTTCGCGGGATTTTATAAAATCAAGACAGAACCATAAACAATGTCAGCTTGAATGTGTAATGACAACTTTGGTTTAGGTGAATTTCTGTTTATAGGGGAACATGCAGTGGTTCATCAGCGGTTCAATGTCCAACATCATCAACCATCCAATCAACACTTTGGTAAACACATCATTCACGCATTTTGTCGGCTATTGTAGTGACCACATAGAGAAGTAAACCCGATATGCCAAACTTGAGCATGAAGTAAAATTCCTCAGATTTGTTACTTAAACTTGTACTAATCCTCGTGAAAAAGAAACGGTGTACCCAATGTACAAAACCTCTTGACGTATTCTCAACTGCGTGAGACACCGTAGTGATAATTACGTTGTGGGTTAAGCAAGAAAGAATCACAAGCGTAACTAAATAGCCAAGTCTTTATCACCCTCTATAAATGCCCAAACAAGTCATCTTCGCGGAATGGTAGAAAGAAAGAAGACGAAATAAGTAAACGCGCCCGGAAAAACTTCACTTCAAAGCCAAATGAGAAATACCGTACAAGAACCCCATAGTCAACGTTGTCATCAATTTAAGCCATGACACAATATACTACGTGAGAATGTGTAGCCCAAAGAATCAAACCTCATAACCCATCGAATCTCATCATCCAATCTCATATCATCAAATCTCATTTTCACAAATCTTTTCATCGCATAATAATTCAAGTCCGGTCCAAATAAATGTTCAACCCGATCCGATCAATGTAATTTCTTGCAATGATCATCTCATGCATTCTTATATCTTTGTCATATAACCAATTGCAAAGAATTTGACCCGGCTTCCAAGTCCAATTAAAAACCTTTTGAACCAACACTTCAATACCAAATCAATAATACCGGACAAGAGCCTCGAACATATTCAAGATCAACTAAAACTCAAGTAGTGAACAACTATCCCTTGTGAAACAATAATCATTACCAAAATTTCCACTCTCTCACGAGAATTATCAGTACATATGCATCCATATTATCATGAGACGGAAATCTTGGGCCTAAAGAAATCACAAAGATATAATTGACACCACTACCCAAATTTAATTCAACTCTACATGGCCCATTCAAATATTACCACATGAGGTCCAATAACACATAAACCAATCAATAATTCTCAGCCCATTAACCATCTTCCATTCATATCCGGCCTGTCAATGATGCACACCGATCCAAAAACAAACCCATAAAAATAGCATCCAAACCATACTTAGCCATGCCCTAAAAATTGGGTATACAAGTGTACACAACCTGATAGTTTACCCTAATATTTCTCACCTTCACCAAAAAAATCCCCCCCCCCCATCATATATTTACCTAATACTCCGGATTATCACCATCCCTCTTCATCTAGATATTTGCCTACCTTCTCAACCATTGGACCAAGAAAAACGAGCAATCAAGTGAAATAACATCAAACCCTAATCAAATATTCTAAGTCCTCCAAGAAAGGATTTGGAGAAGTGGGAGGTGTGGAAAATAACTACAAAGAAATGAGGGTTGGAGACTTTGGTGGTGATAGTGTTTTGAGGTTTGGAGAGGTGCAGGTGGTGGTGAGGTTGGTGTTTTGTGGGTGGTGGAGTGGTGATGACAATGGGTGATTGAGTAGGAGTAGCCAAGTTAGCTTGTGTCATCCCTTATGGAGATGAGATGGTGAGTGGGGAGGATTCGGATGAAGAGCTCAAGTTGATTGAAACAACAAGGCCTTACGCTAATCCTAGTGGTTTTCTTGCAAGGCTTGGTGGAAGGTGAAGATTTTGTCATTTTGACTTGTGTTTTGCTAGTGGATGGTAAGAATGAAGAAGGTGTGAAGATGATCATGGTAAAACCTCTTAATTTATAAAGTAAAAATTATGGAGAAATGTGTTTGATTTGATGTTAAACCATAGAAGGATGAGGTTCCTAATGATTTGGAAGTGGGTTAAATGCTAGTCATATCACCCAAGTCAAGCCATACAAGAGGATGGAGTGAAGAAGCAAAGATATGCAATAAATGTGTTCTAATGATTGTAAGATCCTAACAATCGATTACCCACAGATTTCAAGGTACCAAAATTTTGGTTCCTTCCTTTATGTAAAGGGCTCCTTGGTGAATTTTTAAATTTTAAATTTTGGTGGGAAGTGGATTTCTTATATGCCTAAGTGTATTATACTAGTTCTAATAAGGGTACAAACTAGTTAAGATTGACTTACAAGCAATATATGGTAATTTGGAATGTCGAAAGAACCGAAATTCAGAAAGTTACCTGGAGGATCCACGGCACCAAAATTTTACACGGACGGACCCCTAAAAAGGGTGTCGTCTGGTCCGCCTGTATAGGTACGGCGGTACCATTTCTTATAACAGACGGAACCAAAACGTTGGTGCCGTCTGATCCGTACAGAGCAGAAAAGTTCACAAAGTATATTTTCAAGTGTCGGGGACATTTTCGAAACCTGAAATTTTGCTCAAAACATGTGACATTAAACATTTCTAGTTAGGAAAAGTAAATAACACATGCACAAACATAATGGAGCATAGATTTTGAGCAAGGCCAAGTGATTTTCACTTTATAGTAAAAATGGGTAAAATTTGATAGCATACTTGTGATATCCCCCTGCATAAGATTGTTAGCATACAACATTGTTTCGAGTTATATTATCATCCTACAGGATAAAAACAACCAAATTGTATCAAACATTAGAGATAATGTATTGTTCCAAACACTCCTTAAAATGATTTTCACTTATCCAACTTCTTGTAGATCTTGGTCATCATTCTACCAAGGCATTTGAACATCCCCTTGGTTTGCTTGAACTCCGCTGATTCATTCTCAATCTCGAGAAGAGATTCATAATACTCATGAGGTGGAAGGCGAGAGTTTGGAAGAACATCATCGGAGCTATTTGATGATGATGATGATGATGGAGTTGGAGGTTTTGCTCTCTTGCCTTTTGTCTTAGCAACTCGTTCATCACTCAAAGGTACGAAGATGTGAGGGATGAGCTCATAGTGAAGGTGCATCCCTTTTGGGCTTGGTGGAATTGGTGCATAGGCTCTATAGAGACGGGTGAGAAGCATCCCATATGGAAGAGCAACCGATCCTTGTGTTGGAATATCAATCATTCTCCTAGCAATGTAGTAGGCTAAATTGAATGGTTGACGGGTGGACAAGTTGTAGAGCATATGGCAAAGACAAGCATTGATGTGATCCCTATTTCCTATGGTGCTAATGACGTTGGCTCTAAGTAGTTCTTCCCATTTCCTAAATTCGGGCTTAAGTTCATTTAGCTCCATTCCACATGGATCTCGGTTCACTTCTTTTCCTTTTCGGGTGACTCGGGTTGTGTCTCCCCTTGGGATAAATAGGTGCTCACGGATGACATCCTTATTTTCTAGAGGTGTTCGGTAGGGAAGAGAGCGGTCATTGATTGCATCAAGAATTGTGAGTGACCATTTATCCGAGTAGACACATGTCCTCGGTTAGGAATTCCTAGCAATTGATCAAAGTTGGTTAAAGAGATGGTGTAGTCATTTTGATTGATTTTAAACCTAAGACTATACTCATCATCATCTTCATCATCGAAGCCGTCACACTAGCATAGAACTCTAACACAAACCTAGGACAAATCGGTTCATCGATGTCAAGAAGACAATCGAATTGAATGGCGGCTAGTTCTTGACGGAGATTGGTATTTTCAATGAAAGATGGGTGAATGGTTCTACCCTCATGGAAATACCTTTATTCTAGACTCTTAAAGATTTCTACTTGTTCTTTGGAAAGTCCTTTGGTTTTGTGATGTTTGGGAATATAGCCAAGGGTGTCCTTGTGATCATAGAATCTTGCGGCTACCATGGTTATTCCTAGGAGCAAGAATTAACATGTTAAAAGAGAATAAACTTAACGTTTTGATTCTAGTGTGTGCCTATATGAAACGATTCGAGTTCTTTGTTATCTCGACTCATTTTATGCACAAAATGGTTTTAGTGGGGTGTTTGGCAAATACTATGAGATAACCCAATGCTCCTAATTCAATGTGGCTTCATTTGAATATACCCGGGAATGCATATTAGTTATGCAATACCTTTAGTATTCAAGAGCATGCAAGTGATGAAAATCTAACGTTTCTATTTGTATTAACAATGAAGAATTGTTTTCCTACAAGTGAGAAGCTTTTCAAATTTTTTGACATGGGGTGTTTTGTTATTTAAATAAAGCCTTATAGTCATTATCTATTGATTAGTGTGAAGCATGATTTGTTTATGCAATATGATAATGTAGTACCTAATTTCAATGACTAGTTATGCAATTTGCCAATTGAATTCATATTTAGTACAAAAGTATACATAAACCCCATGTAATGATTTGTAATGATTTTGTACACAAATAAAAATCCTAGACTCAGAATTAAGAGATAAAATGTAGTTAGGATACTTACAATTGTGTTATCTCCAGTGATTAGTGAGTGAGAATGTGTCAATAATGAGCTTGGTTTAATGTTTACACGTTTTGGTAAAGTAGGTTTTGAGGAAGAGGATGTTTTGTAGTTAGCTGTTTTGCTTCTGTAGTCACCACGGACCAGACGATACCAAATTTTTGGTTACGTCCGTGTTGTTGTTTGGTGTCGTGGCTACAGTAGCAGATACAAAACAAAATTGTTTTATTTTGACTATTCTAATGTTTTAGGCTATGTTTATCCTACATGTTTGGTTCCATTAACCCTAAACCAAGTCTAAGAAGATTAAAAGGTTCTCGTTTAAGAGGCTTAGTTAAGATGTCGGCAATGTTGTCTTCGGAGGATACTTTCTCGATTGAGATGCTTCCTTTTGAACATTGTCGCGAAGAAAGTGATGACGGATTTCAATATGCTTTGTACGAGCATGTTGAGCGAGTTCTTCTTTGAGATCGATGGCTCCTTTGTTGTCATAAAGTATAACAATATCGTTGAGATGAATTCAGTAATCTCGAGCTTGCTTCATCCAAAGAGCTTGTTGACATGCTTTTCCGCTAAGACGTACTCGGATTCGATGGTTGAGATGGCTAAAGTCGTTTGCTTCTTTGCAAACCATAAGGTGAGACAATGTCCAACAAAAGTGCAAATACCACTTGTACTTTTTCTATCGACATAGTCACCGGCATGATCCGAGTCGGCATATACTATGGTTTCTACACCCGTTCCTTTGGGATACCATAATCCTAAACACGTTGTTCCCTTAATGTATCTAAAAATCCTTTTAAGGCTTCTAAGTGTGATGCCTTTGGGTTTTCTTAAAGCGACATAGACACAAACACTAAACATAATGTCGGGTCTACTAGCCGTAAGATAGAGTAGCTACCAATCATTCCTCTATATTTAGTGTTATCTACTGGATTCACCTTCCTCATCCTTGGTGAGTTTAGTGTCCAAGGACATGGGTGTCTTAGTTGGTTTGGAATCTTCAAGACCAAATTTCTTAAGCATGTCTTTTATATATTTAGATTGGTTAAAGAATATGCCATCTTCTAGTTGTTTAATTTAAAGTCCTAGAAAGAAATTTAATTCACCCATCATACTCATTTCAAACTCATCGTGCATGATTTTAGAGAAATCATCACATAGCTCTTGACAAGTTGATCCGAATATGATGTCATCAACGTATATTTGAACAATGATAATATGTGACTCCTTTTTCTTGGTAAAAATAGTATTATCTACTAATCCCATAGAGTATTTGTAATCAATAAGAAAGGTCTTAAGTTGGTCGTACCAAGCTTTTGGTGCTTGCTTAAGACCGTATAATGCTTTCTTGAGTTTGAAGACATGATGTGGTTTCTCAAAGTCGGTAAAACCGGGAGGTTAAGCAACATATACTTCTTCGTTAATAAACCCATTAAGAAATGCACTTTTAACATCCATTTGAAATAATTTAAAGTCATAAGCACATGCATAAGAAAGTAATATTCTAATAGATTCGAGTCTAGCTACGGTGCATAAGTTTCATCATAATCAATCCTTCTTGTTGATTATAACCTTGTGCAACAAGCCTAGCTTTGTTTCTAGATACTACACCATTTTCATCCATTTTATTTCAAAAACCTATTTCGCTCCAATTATAGTTTGATCTTTAGGTTTTGGAACTAATTTCCAAACATCATTTCTAACGAATTAGTTTAACTCTTCTTGCATGGCAATTACCCATGATTCATCTTTTATTGCTTCATTTATGTTTTTCGGTTCAATGGTGGATACAAAACAAAAATAATTACTTTGATTTTGGGCTTGTGACCTTAAGGTTCTTTGATTAAGTTGTCCTATGACTTTTTCTAAATGATGACTTTTAGATTCTTTGATGTTTAAAATCTTTTTATTTAATAGTTCATCTTCCTTGTTATTTTTAATTATTTCTTGACTTTCTATCATTTGACTTTCAACTAAGTCATCATCTACCAAAGGTGATGTCTTAGAGGGAGGTGGACTTTCGTCGAATGTTATGTTCAATGATTCCTCGACTATCATTGTTTCTTTGTTTAAGACAATGTAAACTTTACTAGTTTGAGAATAACCAAGAAATACACCTTCATAAGACTTTGGGTCAAACTTGGTGAGATAATCTTTAGTATTAAGAATGAAGCATTTACATCTAAAAACTCTAAAATATCCTAAAGTTGGATTTTTACCTTTATAAAGCTCATATGGTGTTTTGTTTAGGAAAGGACGGATTAAGACTATTTAAAATATATGTAGAAGTGTCAACAGCGTTACACCAAAACTTTTGAGGAATGTTTTGTTCATTAAGCATTGTTCTACTCATTTATTGAATTGTTCTATTTTTACGTTCTACTACTCTATTTGATTGAGGTGTTCGTGGAGCCGAAAAGTTATGTGTTATACCATTTGTATCACAAAAGTTTCCAAATTGAGTTTCGTTGTCAAATTCACGACCATGATCCGTTCGGATCGACATAATTTTAACGCCTAGTCGATTTTGAATTTTCTTGCTAAGGATTTCAAATTTATCAAAAGCTTCATTTTTAGTTTTCAAAAACAACGTCTAAGTAAACCTTGAGTAATCATCTACTATGACCAAAGTGTATAAGTTGCCTCCGTAGCTTCTTATAGCGGATGGACCAAACAAGTCCATATGCAATAATTCTAGACACTTAGATGTGGACACCATATTTTTAGATTTATGACTACTATGGGTTTGTTTACCAATTTTGCAAGCGTCCGCAAAAGTGTTGGTCATATTTTAGTTTTGGTAAATTCTAACTAGCTCTTTTGAAGATAGGTTTTGTATAAGTCTCATATTAGCGTGACCTAGCGTCTATGCCAAAGAGATGAGCTATCATCTAACGTTGTTAGACAAAGTTTGTCATTAGATGTTTTATCTATTTTCATTACGTATATGTTATTTTTCCTAACTCCTTTAGCTATGGTGATACCATCTTTTAGTATTTTACTACCATTTTCATCAAATAGTACTTTATACTTTTTATCACATAATTGGCTAATACTAAGTAGATTAAATCCTAACCTATCTACATGAGCAACATTTTCAATAGTTAGGGATTTATGAGCGATCGTACATTTGCCAATGATTTTGCTTTTGAAATTGCTACCAAAAGTGACATTACCTCCGTCATACTCTTGGTATGATAAGAAGAGACTTTTGTTGCCCGTCATGTGTCGTGAGCATCCACTATCTTTTATCCATTCATCAGGTTCCAATCCAACTTTCAAGCATACCTAAGAAGCAAATAACTCAAGCATTTGGTCCCCAATATCTCATGGGTCCGTTTGGGTTATACATACCATTTATTTGATTCATGTATGGAAACGATGGGTAAGAGTTCCATGACATGTAATCTGGAGTTTGATATGGTCTAAGAAAGTTTTGATTCCAACCGTTGTGTTGGTAGTTGGGTTTTACGTTGTGGTTGCTCTTAGGAAAGGGGCGTTTGGCAAAAGGTGTTTTATATCGTTGTTGAGTAGTTTTTTTAATCTAAATTCATTTTTAGTAAGTCCTACTCCTGATGTAACAGTTGGTTTTAGTTTGACACTATCCTTGGTTTTCTTTGTTACTTTGACAAATTCATTACGGTCCGTATTACAAACATTACATCTGTTTGAAGTACCCACGGCACCATTTTGTTCAATGGACGGAACCCTTATTTTGGGTCCGTCGGTCCGTCTTGATCTTCGCAGCTTTTAATGATTGTTTGTCCTTTTCGACGTTTTGTTTTGACTCTTTGGAATTAATACCTCATTAAATCCTATCTCATTCATGTCTCACGGTGTTTTATGGATTTTAAGTATTTCATCGGCAAGGCGATGTTTTGTTTAACCTTTTAAATTTAGAATTATGTTCGATTAAAACATCTTGTGTGAGCTTTAGTTTTTCTATTTCAAGATTAAGCTCTTGACATGATTTACAATCATCGTCATTTGCTTTTCCATTTTTCTAGTTGTTTTACTTTTTCTTTTAACTCATAGACTTCATTTTCCAAAAATTCCTTTTTGGTTTTTAAAAATTTATTTTTAGTTATGATTTTTAGACTTAGCTCACACAATTGATTGTATTGTTTTGGCAAAGTGTTATCATCAATAGAAGAATAAGAAGAGTCGGAATGTACCTCGTTTGACTCATGTGCCATTAGAGCGATCTCTTCCTTGCTTGACTCTTCATCATCTTCACTATCACTCCAACCACCACTTACAAAAGTTCGTTGAGTTTTGCTTTTAGGTGGCTTGGGACATTCTCCTATGAGATGACTTGCATCACCACATCTAAAACACTTTCTTTCACCTTTACCCTTTTTGTCATCCCGATCTTTTCGGAATGGCTTCTTTTCTTCTCGAGGTTGTCTTACAAACTTTCCTCTTCTTCTAAAGAACTTCTTAAAGTCTCTAACGGCCATGGCATACTCCTCATCTTCACTACCGGAGCAATATTCGTCATCATCACTTGATTCCGCCTTTGCTTTTAAAGCAACGGATTTGATCTTCTCCCTTCTTCCTTTGATGATCTCCGAATCTTTCTCCATCACCATTTCGTGTACTTTGAGGTTACCGATTAGCTCGTCTAGTGACATTTTTTAGAGATCTTTTGATTCTTCAATAGCGGTCACTTTAGCTCTCCATTTCGGATGGAGTGCTCTAAGAAATTTCCGACAAAGTTCTTACTACGAAAGATTCATCAAGTGCTTTAAGTGATGTCATAATAATATTAAAGCGAGCAAAGCCACAATCAATGGTTTCATCTTGAGGATAACAAATTGTTCATATTGTTGAACAAGAAGATCAATTTTGTTATCCTTGACTTGTGAATTACCTTGATGTGTAACAATCAAAGATTCCCAAATATCTTTGGCGGTTTCACACATAAAAATTCTTTCATATTCTTTTCTAGGCAAAGCATTATAAAGCATCATTTTAGCTTCATTATTTTTAGCAATTAATTTCTTTTGTTCATCAACGAAATATCCTTTGTTAGAACTAAAATCCCTTTAACAATAATAAACCAAAGATCTATATCTTTTGATTTTACATATGTTTCAAAACGGTTTTCCAATAGATAAATCCATTGGTTTCAAAGAGTGGTGGTCTTTGCATAGATTGCCCTTCTTTAAAGTTTTCAAAATCCATGGATCGTTTCAAGTTTATAAAATACAAATTATTTTAGAAATTCTTGAGCAACGAGGCTCTGGTACCAATTGTAGAAAACTAGAAGGGGTTGAATAGTTTACCACTTAAAAACTTTGTTTTGAAACTTATTGAAAGATCAATTGATATTGATCTTAGATATGTTGATGAAATATGTAAGCAATATGTAAAGAGTAAATAAGGAAAGAAATGATCAAACCACAACAAGTTGTTTATAGTGGTTCGATCTAATGGGACTCTTTCTCCTTGCCCTACTCCACTCCCGAGTCTCACACTCGAGTTTAACTTCACTAGTCAACAAGCTCCTTTCACCGGTGGAGAAACCTTTACACTTCGCTTACACTATTTCCGACACTAAGCTAAATGTCGAGTTCTTTCCAAGGGTACAACCACTCCCACACACAATGTATTTTGAGGACTAAAATACTAACCACTCACACTCACAAGATTATGATGGTTTAGTACAACAATGAAGTATGAATCAACACAAGATCATACAACACTAAACAAACAAGACTTCCAACTTCTTGTTGAAGCTTGAATGTGACTTGATCTTCTTTGCTACAAAAGAGATCACTAATATGATATGAAACTGAGTTAGAAAGATTAGAGAGAAGATATGTATGAGAGTATGCTAGAAAGGGATGAAAAACTACTTGGTTTGGCTTTGCTATTTATAGCCAAAACCAACAAAGAGCTTCGACGGACGGACGGACCCTTGAAAGGGTTCCGTCCGTTATACATTTTGGTGCCGTAGGTCCGACAACAAGATATCAAGATCTTGCCAAAGCCAACCATATCTATGCAAGATTGTGTAAGATATGAAGAGTACAAAACTACAAAAATATCTAATGAAATCTTTCAATGATTTCCATGATGCATCACATGATGTCATGTTTTGTTTTCTATTTTAGAAATATGCAAATACATAAGTAATGTTTAGTTTTAAGAAACTAAAGCATTCTAAAAACTACTATCATACATTATGCTTAGACTCATATTTAAGATATGATTAGTCACAATGTAAATGCTTAAATAATGAAGATATTGTTTGAAAAAGCTTGTTTTAATATCTATTAAACTTGACAAGCTTTAAGCTTTATAAAAAATAAATTTACTTTTGTCGTTAACAAAACTTAGGTAAAGATCAAAAATATAAATAACGTTTAATGACGATATTTGTATTAACACGGACAAATAGATCTCGATGAGACCTAATTCCACCAGTTTATATCGGTTTCAACGGGTCCTCTCTGGTTCATTTTCGGATGGCTTTTATTGGTTAGCCGAACCGGTGGCGACACCGGTTCCTTGTTGAACCATTTGGTCCGGTCCGGTTTTCAAAACTATATATACCATCAACTTGTTAGCTTGTATGAAACTTTGTGTTTTTATTAATTTGTATAATGTGTATAATAACATGTACTTTTCATTTTAGGGTGTTTTAAAAATAATACTATTAATTAGTGTATTTAATTATTTATATTTTGGATTATGTTGTATATTGTTTAAATTGTAGCTTGTTTAAATTGTAAATTGTGAAAATTTTATTGTAATTTTTAATAAGGGGTGTTTTAATTGGTTGTTTTTAATTTGGTAGATATGATTTTATTTGGTTGTACAATGTGAATAAATAATTATACTTTTAAGTAATAGGGTGTTTTAATAAGAGTATTAATTACACTATGCATTTCTTTCACCTTTGACTTTCAAGATTTCACTTTTCAAGGTTTGACCATACACTCATTATATGTAGTATAGAGATATGTTTTTATTTGGTTGTACAATGTGAATAAATAATTATATTTTTAAGTAATAGGGTATTTTAATAAAAGTATTAATTCCATTATGCATTTCTCTCACCTTTGACTTTCAAGATTTCACTTTTCAAAGTTTAACCATACACTCATTATATGTAGTATAGAGTATAGATAAGCAATTAACATAGGATATTGATATACAAATATGTAACTATTTGATGTTATCAACCATTTTTTTTCTTTATTAAAGGAATTGGATTTAATTTTTGTGCAATGTAAGGTTCTTTTAACTTTTCGAGAGACAATACCGGTCATTTTTTCGGTATATGTAAAGTTCTTTTAACTTTTCGAGAGACACTATCGGTCACTTTTTCGGTTGAAATAGATAATTAATGTGACGTATCATCAAAGTCGAGCATTTAAAAGTCTTTTCGGCTTAAAATTATGACCGATAACTGCTTTCGAAAAGTCAAAAAACTTTACATTGCACAAATCTTAAATTCGACACCTTAAACTGGAAAAAAAAAGGAGTTAGAATACCTAAAATTCAAATAACTAAGAGCATAGGGTATGGGTTATAGTTAACATGCTAAATGTAAAAAATATGAATTGTTGGCATGCCAAACCATACCATGCAACATGCCAACCACAAGCCAAAAATTGTTTGAGTTGGTTGAGTGGCTCAAGCCAAAGGAGAAAGAGGACAAATTTTTGCTATATACATATATATATATATATTTTAGTGTATTGTGAGTGAGGGGTATTTTTAGTGGGGTATTTTGTGGACTCAATAACATATTATTGATGTGTTATGAGGGAGGGTATTTGAGCTATTGATGAGTTATTGGGAGGTGTATGATGTGGCGATGAGGTGACATACCAATAACATATTATTGGTATCCACGATACCTTGTGCTCTAAGTTTGAAATTTATACATTTTGCAAGCTAATAAGTTTTTTGTACATTTTGCAAACTACTAAGTTTTGGTAAACTAAGTTTCGGAAAATGATTTGACTATAGAGCAGGGACGGACCCACTTGGTAGCCGGGTGTGGCACGGGCCACACCCGATTTTTTGTCACGAAGTGTAAATTCTTTGAAAAAATGATTTTTTTTAGTACTTGCAACCCCCGATAATATTTAGTGCTACTTCAGTTTATTCCAAATCTTCTTTATGTTTCATATTTTAGTACTTATAATCGAAAAATTTTGTGCAAAACCTCTCTTAGAAAATTAGTGCAACACCCATCCAAAATTTCTAGGTCCGTCTCTGCTATAGAGTAAGTTAACCTTTTATAAACACTAATATTTTTTGTTAGCTTAGTAAAAAACTATCTCCAATTAGATTACTTAATCCAATTAGATTACTTAATGAACTTCCCGTAGAAAGTCAAGTTCGACGAGTAAAAGTTGTTAAATGACATTTAATAAGATCGAGAAATAACCTTAGACCTATGATTTGATTCCTGGGCTAAGTTTTTGGGCCTATATTAAACAATTTCTCAAATAACTTTGCATTTCACTCACATTTAGATAGCTCCCTATTTCTATTGTATCAATGGCTATGTCCATATTACATATATTTACCACGACACTCTTAATTCTTGAAAATGCTCGAAAACTCGACACCAAAATTCATCTTCAGTCATATGCTCTAGTCGTCGAGACTATATACCAAATTATATATATTCAAGATACTAACTATGTACGCATATTTAATAGCACTTTACGCGATGGTGAACAGTCTCCTGGGGCTACCATGACCCCTAAACAAAAGCTTAACATTGCACGTAAACTTGCTGAACTAGGCGTTGATATTATTGAAGTAGGGTTTCCTGCATCCAACAAAGCTGATCTAGAAACTGTTAAGGCGATTGCATATGAGGTTGGGAATGAAACAAAAGATGAAGATGCCCACGTCCCAGTCATGTGTGCATTGGCTAGGTGTACCAAGAAGGATATTGATAAGGCGTGGGAGTGCTTGAAAGATGGTAAGTTTCCGAGATTACATGTCTTTTTGGCAACGAGTGATATTCATATGGAATATAAGCTAAGGATGTCGAAAGAAGAAGTCATTGATAAAGCAAGGACTATGGTGGCGTAAGCTCGGAGTTAGGGTTTTACTGACGTTCAGTGTTGCGCAGAAGATGCTGGAAGGTACGACTTTATCAACCTGAGTCATTATTCGTGGTTTTATTTTACTCATGCATTTGGTTAACGATATGAATTTTCTTTATCATCAAAATCAATTACTGGCCGGTGTGCTAGCTTGGTAAATTTATTGAAGCAACTTATTAGCTTATTACCATATTATTAAAATACAATAAGTTGTTTTAAGTATGACAATGTCCTATGGTTTAACAAGTAGGGGTGGAAGCGAGCCGAGCCGCTCGTGAAAAGCTCGGGATCGGATCGGTAAAAGCTCGAGCAGCCGAGCCTAAACGAGCTCGAGCCGAGCTCGAGCCTAAGTTTGGGCTCATTTAATAATCGAGCTCGAGCCGGGCTCTATACAAAGGCTCGTTTGGGCTCATGAGCCTAAACGAGCCCTAGAAATATATATATATATATTTCTATCGTATAACCGTGTTAACGAGCTCGAGCCTTGTGTTAACGAGTCGAGCTTTGTGTTAACGAGCCGAGCTCGAGCTTGTGAAAATTTCACGAGCCGAGCTCGAGCTCAAAATGTGAGGCTCGAAACGAGCTCGAGCTTTTTATAAATAAACGAGCCGAGCTCGAGCTCGGCTCGGCTCGTTTTCACCCCTATTAACAAGTACCAAAAATTAATTCATATAGAAGGTATGATGGATAAGCTTACCTAAAAGATTGAAGATATTACTTTACTTTTACAAAACTGGATTAATACACTAGTTTAGTACTCTTTTCGTCCCAAAAATGAAATATGTGAAATGGGTCGAGTGTTACAACAATGCTAATCAAATGAACTAAATATATGTTTTAAACAATAAACTGTATAAGAGGCAAAAAATTTAAAATGTAGGAACCCTAATTTCGAAAAAGATGATATGCATGACTTGTTTCTTATAATCAGTTAACAGATTGCAGACAGAATTTATTAATTACTAAAATGATCCTCGTAAAGCCAGAGCTAAAGGTTTGTATTATGTTTAATTTGTTAACAGATCGGAGAAAGAGTTTCTATACGAGTTCCTGGGTGAACTTATTAAAGCAGGTGCGACGACTCTTAACATTCATGATACGGTTGGCTTTAACTTGCCTCGTGAGTTTGGCCAACTATTGCAGACGTAAGAGCCAGGTTGTCACCATTTCTGTCCACTGTCATAATGATCTTGGTCTTGCTACTGCCAGAACATTAGAGGTAACCGTATGCAATTGTTATGCACTTCGTTTATGTGTTTTACTTGGATGCTAAAGTATGTTGATTCTAGGCTTATGCGGGTGCAAAGCAGTTGGAAGTAACTATAAACGAAATTGAAGAGAGAGCTGGTAATGCGTCTTTGGAAGAGGTCAGTGAAGGTTTCTTGTTCGTGATAGTTTACAATAATCCGTGCCTGTGAAAAGTATTTTTTTTTTGTTTGTGTCGAATGTAGGCTGTAATGACTATTAAAAGCAAACAAGAATTATTGGGAGGTCTTTACACCGGCATCAATACAAGACATATTTTCGAGACTAGCAAGATGGTATATAGCTAAGTCTATTCTCTTACAATTTGTTGCAACATTTGGCTAGCGCTTGATTCACTTTGCACGAAGTACTTGTGTTATTTAGGTGGAAGAGTACACTGGAATGCAGGTGCAGCCACACAAGGCAATCATTGGTGCTAATGCTTTTGTTCATGAAAGTGGAATCCATCAAGATGGACTCCTTAAAAACCGAAGCACATATGAAATCATGTCACCGGATGATATTGGACTTTATCGGGCCAATAAATCCGGACTTCTACTTGGAAAACTTAGGTATATTAACTTAATTCCAGTTTGTTATTTTTCCCTAACTGCTTCTTTATGTAGTCAAATATTGATCTTCGATACTTTTTTTGTTTTGCAGTGGACGCCATGCTTTGAGAGCTAAACTTTCAGAGGTAGCATGCTTTTTTTAACTCATTGATTTGCTTTTCTGAATTATACAAATATCCTATTTTTATCTTCAGATTGGTTACAATGTCAACAAAATGGAACTTGATGATCTGTTTTGGCGCTTTAAATCGTTAGCTGAAACAAAAAAGGTAGCCGAAACTCATCCTTTCTTTTCACGCTATACTTTCATTATGCCAATGAAAGAACTCTGAAAATCTGCGCTTATTCTCCTCGTTAATGTCTCAGGTTATCACTGATGATGATCTCATAGCTTTGATGTCAGATCGAGTTATATAGTTCACTCTGGAGGCAATGCCTCATTCTAGTTTGTATCCGTACAAGTGATCACTCTATTAGTCTATATTTAAATGTGTGAGGGATCGTCTAAGCAAAAGAGCTAACTAGAAGCATGAAATAATGACAAAAGAAGAAATATAAATCCATTTACCTAAATAATCCATTTACCTACTCGTTTTATCAATATAGACTTTTTTTCTCACCTTTTACGAAAATGAACTACATTTGTCCATTTAGGCCCATTTTTTTATTTTTGGCACAAATTGACACCTCTACAATCAACCCACGAATACAACTCACTTCATTTGTCTCTATCATCAACACAACTCACGTTAACATACCTCACTAACCATCACCATTCACCCTACTATTTTCATTTAACTAACAACTTATTGTCAATTTTTCGATAAACAAAATGACCATAGCCAGTAGGCCTTAACTCGATTAACATTTTCAATTTCTAATCTATTTCCAATTTCGATACCAATTTACACAACCAATTAACTATAACCAAATTTACACTTTCCAATTTCTATACCAATTATGGGTCTAAGTAAACTTTTACAGTAGTTTAAATCATCAAAATTATAGGCCAAGATAAAGAGAATGCAACAAAACTGAAGGAGTAAATTGCAAAAATCGTCCTTGTGGTTTGCCCAGATTGCAAAAAGCGTCCATTTAGTTGGCTAATTGCAGGCGGCGTCCCTGTGGCAAAACTTTGTGATCGTTTTGATCCCTGATTTTAACTAACGTTAAAGAATTCCGTTAGAAGTTACACATTTAGCCCTTTTGACCAATGATCGTTGCAGCGTCCATCCTTTAAACCACAGGGATGACTTATGCAATTACACCATTAGTCCTCAATACAAAAACAATTGCACCGTTAGTCCTAAATACATAATTTCGGTTAAAAATTGCACGTTAGTCCTTTATATATAACCTAAGTTAGTCCCACCACCACCACCACCACCACCACTACTACATCGCCACCACCATCACCACCACTACCACCACCATCACCAATACCACACCATTCACCACCACCACCACCACCACGGCCACGATTACCACCACCATCATCGCCGCCACCACATCTACCACCACCACCACCACCACCGCCACCAACCACCCACCAACCACCACCAATCACCACAAAAAAGTTAAAAAAAAAATTAATCTTCAAAAAAAAAATTTGATTTTTTTTTCAAAATTTTCAATATTTCTAAATAATTTTTTTTTCAAAAAAAAATTCGAAATATTTTTTTTCCAGATTTTGTATTTTCAAAATTATTTCTCCAAATTTCTAAAAAAATATTTTTGGAAAAAGAATTTTGAAAAAAAAATCTGAAAAAAATATCGGAAAAGAAAAATGCAATTTTTTTTTTTTTGAAAAAAGGTATTTCGACATATTGCAATTTATTTATTTTTTTAAATCATTTTTTTTGAATATTTTTCTTAGAAATTATTTTTTCAAAAAGAATTTTTCAAAATGTGGAAAATAATTTCGAAAACAAAAAATTTGGAAAAAAATATTTCAAAATTTTTTTTTTGTAAAAAAAAATTATTTCGAAATTTTGAAAATTTTGAAAAAAAAAAAAAATTTTAAGATTTTTTTTACAAATTTTTTTTGACTTTTTTTTTGTGGTGACTGGTGGTGTTGGGTGGTGGTTGTTATAAGTGGTGGTGGTGGTTGGTGGCGGTGGTGAGTGGCGGTGGTGATTGGTTGTGGTGGTGGTAGACGTGGTGGCGACGGTGATTGGTGGTGGTAATCGGCGGCGGTGGTGGTGGTGGTGGTGAATGGTGATGGTATTGGTGGTGGTAGTGGTGGTGGTGACGGTGGGTGGCGGTGGTGAGTAGTGGTGGTGGTGGGACTAACTTAGGTTATTGATGCGAGTTTCTTGACAAGGTTTTAATATTTATAATTACTTGTTATACCTGTGGTCTACCCTAATGCACTAACGAGCAGTGTACGGTCGTGTATAGTGTAGTATTCGGTAAACCGAGGTCGTCCCAAGAGCTATGTGTGTGGATTAATACTAAGTCTAGGTGTCATGATTTTAAATATGATTTCGATAAGGAATTAACTAATTAACTACTAAAGCAAATAAAGGCAAAGGATGTGATCAATAGAGGAGGCGGTGCTAACCTAGTTATTCATCCTAACTAGTAATGTTTACGCCTAATTACTTCCAATTACTTGTGTGGGGTCAAAGTCGAGAGGACAACATTTGGTCGGTTCGTCCTAACCTATCGACAAAGAGCCACCACCGGAGAAGTCAGTGTCCTCATAAGTCCAGGTTGTTCCCGGTCCCTAAGCCAAGTCATTAAGTTCGCTACATGCTAGACTTATAATAGTGAGTGCCGGGCGCTAGCAACTTAAACACTCACCCCTAATTCTTAAGTTCATCCAAACGGTAGGTGATCAATTGGTCAAATCGCACAAGTAGAAAGGGTCGTCATTGGTCATAACATACCCTTCCGTCTCGATCTACTCACTTATGGCGGTTGGTCATATCTCCTAAGCAACTAGCCTCTACCGCCATTCAAAACTACCAAACAAGGGTAGCTACCAATAAACTATGCATGCATACACTTAGAAATAATTATACGGAAGCAATGTAAACGCAAACAAAACAATTAAGGAATCATAAATATGCTAGCACCAAGAGGTGCTTAGCCGCTCATATTAACCATACAAATCAATTCAATGTTTAATGTTACGAAGTACATGAATCGAAAGTAAAGAAAGGATAAAAAGCTAATGATTATCGTAGGGGAGTGATTTCTCCCTTGGAGATAGCTCCATATGCTCCTCTAGATCTGCCTTTGGCTTCTTCTCACGTTCTCTGATTGTTGTGTGTGAAATGGGATGCTTTGAAATGCTGGAAATCGTGGGTATTTATAGGCCAGATCTTGGTTACGGCGTAACTTTTAAAAGAGTTACGCCGTAACATATAACTTCTTCGTAAATTGCACTAGAAATGCTGGTTACGGCGTAACCTAAGGAAGGGGTTACGGCATATCTTCAATAAATCTTGGTTACGCCCTTGTTGATGCATGAGTTACGGGCGTAATTATCGGTGCTGGAACCTCATTTGACCTAATATGGTTACGTCGTAATCTTTGGGAGAGTTACGCCGTAATCTTCCGATAAGTTGGTTTTCGAGCCACGCTTTAGTTACGGCGTAATGTGAGAGAGGAGTTACGCCAGTAACTTCTTCAAAGTGAGCATACTATGATAAATCTTCAATAAACTCTCCAATTCCGCGTCTCTTTAGCTCCAATGCTCGTAATTTAACTGAAAGTGAAATATAATGGAAAACAAGCGTAAATCCACATAAATGATATAAATTACAAGCATTATCGGGAGAAGTTGACACTTAATATTCAGGATTATTTGATGTTCTCAAATATCCCCCACTTGAACTCTACTTGCCCTCAAGTAGACCTTATTAGATAGATTTCTTAAAAAGATATCTCTCATTACCTGGAAAATATAAGTTTACAAATCCCTTATGCTAGAATAAAACAAAGCCGAAAACCTCACGAAATGGGAACAAAACACTCAAATCTCTCAACTATTCTAAGTGTCAGTTTCGGGGTGATCACTCAATCGCACAGTCATAGCATGTATTTTATCATAAGCTTGGCGGTTACACAAATCTCCACCACTAGAGTTAAGGGCTAAACAATTCTTGAAGGCAATATGGGTAGACAAGACAAGGATTAAGGGTGATTTGTCATTACTAACATGTCACGGCGAAGTGGACAAAATCAATGATACATGACCAAATCCATGGCTAAGACACCAAAGATTGCTCGTTGCATCACTTAGACACGCTTCATGACTAAAGGGTAGGATAAGACATGGGATATATAAATGGTGTAAAATAAAAATCAAGCAAATAGTCTAAATCTATAACCAATTCATCACCACTTACCGTCCGCCCAAAGTTCAAGTTTCGAAGTTAAGAAACTGGATCATGATATACTAGGTAGATGTGTCATTAGAGGACGTCAT
Source organism: Chrysanthemum lavandulifolium (assembly GCA_022545495.1). Taxonomy (NCBI): domain Eukaryota; kingdom Viridiplantae; phylum Streptophyta; class Magnoliopsida; order Asterales; family Asteraceae; genus Chrysanthemum; species Chrysanthemum lavandulifolium. Next base: position 28,164,575 of record CM040240.1, read on the forward strand.
GATGGGCACACTACCTTTTCTCCAACTGTTGACGCAATTACCAACTCTAATCTTCAAATGTGACTGAGGTGGCCTCCTCGATACTAAATCTATATAAAGCTCATAGTGCTTATAACATCGCACTTTACAATAACCGAATAACATAACTATATATTTTTATTATTTTTTATTTATTTATTTATTTATTTTTATTTTTTATCTTTTTTTTAATCACATATATATATTTTTTTAATCTAAACTTAACATCCCCCACTTGTGGAAGGGATTCGGGAACGATGGATTTTTCCTCTATAAATAGTGAGCCATTTCTTCATTATTTCTTATCCCTTTCTAACACACTTTCTCCCCTGAGTTAAATCTCACTAACCTTAGATCCAAGAGATCTATGTTTGTAGTTTTGTTTTTGTGTGATCCTTTAGGTTCCTCTTAAAGGCAAGATCACCACCTTTGAAGTCGAGCAAGCTCAAGTCCATGAGTTGCCAAGCTTCCCCATCATCAAGGCTACTGAAGTCTTCTTGTTGATGATTCATTTATTTCTTCAAAGAAGTATAGTGTTGAAGACATTAGTGAAATGTGTCTCAAGTGTCAAGACGAAGATATTAGTGAAGAGTATCTATCGTCTATAGCATAAGCACTTGTGGTAGGTGCTTAGAAGTCAAGACAAGAAGCATTAGTGAAAGGTGCTTGAAGTCAAGACTTGAAGCATTAGTGAAAGGTGCTTAGAGTGAAGACACAAGACATTAGTGAAAGGTGTCTTGTAGATCTAGTCAAAGGCGTTAATGAAAGGTGCCTTAGATGTACATTCGATATGGTGTGTTTCGATGTACTAGATAGACTAGCATTAGATCCAAGGATATTGATGTCCTTGATGATGTTGTAAAGAGTAGATCTCCTTTGGGATTAGTCGTTGGTGTAGTGTGGTAGTAGTTCCTCCATTGCAATGGAACTAGGTGCTTAGCCTAGTACCTAATAAAGGGTAGGCGGCGTTGTGAAGGTGTAGTTCACCTTGGTGTGAAAGAACTAGGTACTTAGCCTAGTACCTTATAAAGGGTAGCGACGTTGTGTAGGTTTGGTTCACCTTGGGTGAAAGAACCCGGTGGTTAGCCTAGCACCGGAAAAGGGTAAGCGACGTTGTGAAGGCTTCTCCGCCATAAGGAGATTGGTGTAGTGTTTACGAACTCTCGAGTAGGTGACTCGGGGAGTGGAGTAGGACAAGGAAGGTGTCCTTGTAGCAGAACCACTATAAATACTCGCGTTGTGGTTTTGTGCTTCTTACTCTTATCTTTTCATTACATATCTTTATATGCTTGTTTATCAACATCCAACACACACACCAAATAGATTGACATAAGTCGATCTAAATAGTTTAAAAAGAAGTTTTAATTGGTAAAACTATTCAACCCCCTTCTAGTTTTTCACAATTGGCATCGAGCTTCGTTACCAAGTTTCTTGAAGTATATTGTACTTTAAAAACTTAATACGATCCATGGTTAATTGAAAACTACAAAGAAGGTTTTTCATAAAAACAAACACCATGTCTTTTAAAACTATATGTTTGGATGTTGATTCGATAACAACATTTTTTTATATATATATATATATTTTTTTTTGCACTAATCTTCCTTGTCATGTTGATTAGTCCAAGCTCATACCCACCAAGCTTTAGGAGTCGCTTGGTAACAAGAATACCTTCCTTAAGAAGGTATCTTAAACGCAAAGGAACAGGAATAGTCTAAGTGACATTTGTTGTATCATTTGTAAAGACATTCCTAAGTGCGCTAAAGGTATGATTCTCTTTTACTTTTCTTGATAATTAAGTATACCTATTTAGGTATTTATATGATTATCTTTGTGCAAATTACATGTTTTACATGAAGCTTCATTAGGAAGCCTTTTTCTTACATCGTGTCTTAATTCTCGCCTAAAGTCGTGGTATATAAAACTTATGTTTTGTTTTCTTTTAATTCAATAATAAAACAAAACACGAATTTCAAAATTCCTCCTTCCTATAAAAACTTCCACCGTCGACCTATCTATCAAATCCTCACCTTTTCAAATCTTCCAATTTCAAAAATTTCCTCTCAATCAAAAACTTCATCTTCCTCCTCATTCCATCTCAACCGAAACCAAGAAGATCCGTCATCAACATGGTTTACATCGCACTTGTGCTCATCGCCTTAACACTCATCGCACTTGTGTTCCCTATGATGAAGTTCATATATGGAGACATTTACTTTGTGTTGTTAATCTACATTGGGATCATATACCCAATCCTTCGTATCATCCTTAGCATTGAAATGCAATATTACTAATAATCCTATTATCTTTGTTATTATTTATTTTCTTGTGATTTATATGTTTCATATTCCTTCGTGATACATTAGAAGTCATGAATGCATGCTATAAGAAAATGTAGGATAAAACACTTCGTGGTATAAAAATATAAAACCTATGTTTTTATCAAAGCTGTATCTGTTACTACGGATCCACGGATCCGGAAGTTATACTAGCGGATCCCTTTTGAAAAGGAACCGTGGGATCCGTCCTCATGGAGAACAGTTTTTCATGCAATTAAAACCATTTTTCTTCTAAAGTAATACTCCACTAGAATGTCAAAACCATAAGTGAGTCAAGTATCTTTCTTGTTTAAAACCATTGTTAATAAAAATCTAATAAAACGTTAGATAATTATAGGTTGACCATAAACATCACCTCTTATTAACCCATCACTTCTATAGGTTCAACTATGAAGCATGAATACGAGTTTGATTTTTCACTTACTAGCATCTACACTCCTAACATCTCTCTGAGCCCAACACACTGGCAATCATGTCCGTGGGTTCAACAATCTCGAAACCCGTCACTTCCATGAAGGAAGTATTGTAGACACCTCTCTACAATTCGAAGAAGGTATCAATACCTCCTTCCGAGTCGTAGGACTAGAATGTCTTCTTGAAATCAACGAGAAGATATGTCCAAGGTTTATAATGGAATTCTTCCGTCAAGTCGAACTCGTTCGTAACGAGGATCGCTTCTCATCTCTTTGGTTTTATATCAAAACCAAAAGTTCACTCTAACCCTTGGGCATTTTGCTCACATCCTCCGGATTCCAAATCATGGACAATGTTCCTTCATCAAGATTGGTCTCTTGATTCTCTCTTCAACTTTCGTGAAGAAAATAGTCCATATTGTTCACACATACCCTCCTAAGATTTAAATCGCATAATATGCAAACCTCGACCATATTACTCCGATCCAAACATTATCTTTACAAGGGATATCCGAGAAGAGTACAAGCCTCTTGCACTCATCCTACGTGAAAATGTTTGGAGTCTTAGGGGAAATCGAGAAATTCTTCCCGCTTGTTGTGCTCACATGTTGTACTGTTTGTTAACACAACAACCATACAATCTCGCCTACTTCTTCGCAAGGCTAATTGCAAATCTTCAAGGCTCCAAGAATAAACTCATCCCTTATGTAATGTTCTTGACATGCCTCTATCATAATGTTATGCACTTCCATCCTCAATTTCAAAGTCCGTTGTACGTACTTGTGAACAAGATGATGGAACCGCTAAACATATCTCTCATGAAGACTTTCTTCATTCTTGATTCCACCAACACTCATCAACCACATAATGATCCTCCTAGTGAAAACACTCAAGAAACCTAGTAGTATTCCAAAATAGGATCAAATTCTCTTTTATTCATGCTCTATCAATGTAATCCAATTTCCTTCATGAAATAAAACATCTTACATTTGATATCTTAGTATTAGAACTCCTTTAGACTATCCTTGAGATATAATGCATTGTCAAGATCATTGCATACCTTTAGTAAAGGTCCTGCTGAGCGATAGGCGGATCCCAAAGATTGTGCTAGACGGATCCCACACTTAGGGAACCGTGGGATCCGCAAAGTAAAATGCAATTGCAAGCATTATATTTCAACCATATTCTTAGAATACCTCACACTAAACTAAACACAGTGTCTTAAGGCAAATTAAGTCCTTATCAAGATAAGTTGATCTTTTACATAACTCACCTAGATCACACTCTAAGAAGCTTGTAAATCTACCGTTTCGTTTTTAATCCATTACTCTTCCGCTCTTAAACTCACACTTCATTTTTTTTACTTAATCCCTCACATCTAGTTTTATAAATCTTTCGATTATGACAAAATTGATCATAAATCATCCTCATCTCAAAATTGATCAAAGTTGATCAAAATCTAGTTTTTCCATCTCAAAGCTTCTAGGATATTTTCCAAAACACTATCCTAAGACACAACCTGATCTCTAGGATCATTTAGCTTCAATTGACACTCTACATTATTAGTGTCATCCTTGCTCATTCATTGGTACTCTTGAAAGTTCCAAATCCTTCCATAAATAATAATCATTAGCTACATCATTCATTACCTTCAAGTACTCAAGCACTTCTTCATTTAAAACACTTAGGAGGATTGAAACACTCAAGATGATATAGGTCTTAGATCTTAGAAACATCATTTCCATTTTTCATAATCACGAAAGCGGTTCCCTAGGATTAGCCTAGACGGATCCCTCCGAGGAAGGAACCGTGGGATCCGGATGACGCTTTATGTCAAATCTTGCTTAATCAATCATTTCAACTCATCTTCCTAACTCAAACACTCCATCTCATCTTAAATGAATTCCTAGATCAAGACAACCTCTCAAGTTGACTCTTGTGCATGTTAATCATCACATTCCAATGAATCCTAGTGGCTTAAGGCTTAAATGCACTTGCCAAATCTCTTGGTTTATAAACCACTTTGCTAGAACCTCCATAGTCATCACTCTCATCCTAACTTTCAGCTCTTGCAACCTCTTGAAATCATCTCAAAATGAGGAAAACCCCATGTAGTAACTTATCCACCAAAGAACCACCCATGAAAAAGGCTCGTGTTATACACGAAATCTCTTCAACCGAATCATCTCCGGTCAAGCCAACAAATGATAGGACTCTTCCTCATCCGATTAAACCAATTCCTAAAAGGATAGTACCCACAAAACTACCAATGCCAAACACCACCATACCTCCTAGGCCAAACAATATTATCTCCACTAAACCATCACCATTGGTTCCTAGAGCTATTTCATTTACATCCCCACTATCATCACCACACATCTATAATTTAGAGGACTTGCCTCCTAGGCCGTCTCATCCGCTTCCGCCGACAACATTCTCCTTATTAGGAGGAATAATGGTTCAAAATCAAGGTGTTGAGTCAACACTTGCTCCGGCTTCCTTTTCGCCGTTTCCCTCATATAATCCCATTTGGATTATGAGAAATCATCAAAGTCAACCACCCGATCATATGGAAGTTGATACTTCTCTACCACCACCATCATTCTTGGTTGAGTCATTCTCAAATGTACCTCCACCAATCCCTCCATCGTTTGAAGCTCCACAAGCCGCTTCACTTGATCCTTCGCATCAAGCTATTTCATTTCCACCACTACCTAGCCATGACAAAGATTGCTATCATTGTCAACATGTTGAAAGTTTGATACATGAAGTACGAGAATACCAACGTTTCATGTTCTATCATCTCCTCGAACGTTTCGACGAGATTAAACCTAAACAAAACTTGAGCTAGAAGATTTTAGTGGTGTCCTAGCATCAAGCGTTAGTTGGTCTAGAAATTCCTAGTCATGTATTGTCTATTTTCTTTGTTTTTAGAGTCATGTATATCATAACTCTAGTTTTATTAAATGGAATTACATGCTACTTGTTATTTTTCTGAGCATATGATTACCTTGTATTCATATCTCATTTTGTGATAACATTACTTGTTATATCACCATTCTTTGAAATTAATCGGCTACTACGGATCCATCAAGATTGCCTGAGCGGATCCCTACTAGAGGGAACCGTGGGATCCGTGAGACGAGAAAGTTTTCTTTCTACTAACTTGAATCACATTTGCAGGAAATTGTGAATTATACTTGCGTTCTAATATTTGTTTTGTAGTTATTCAATTTACACATGAAGACTTTGACATCCTAAAGTTAAGGGGAGCTTTATGTCAAAGCAATACATTGCAAATTACTTGCAATCTTAGATTTATATTTCAACTTCCCGTTGCATAATTGCAATCATCTAGGGGGAGCACACCAGTCACATAGACGTAATCTTTTGCAAAAGTTAATTGCAAATGAACTAGATTAGAATTAGTTTCTTGACGCCCTTACTTAGGGATGGACTCGTCAAGGGGAGTAACAACGAGATCCTTTCCGTTACTTGCTCTCTATTTCTTTTACTTTTACTTCTTCACATGGTTTTCTTAAAAGCGATGTGTTGCTTTCTTCAAACACTTTTTGTTTCGACAAAAGGGAGAAGAAAGTAAAACTACAAATTCAAACTTTTACAATTTTAGCTTTTCCTTAAAATAATTTTATGTTTGTCATCAACAAAAGGGTGAGATTGTTAATACAAATAAGCCGTAAAACGTTTATTTATATTTTACGATCTTCTAATGTTTTGTCGATAACAAACGTAAAATCATATTAACGAAACAAATAAAATACGTAAATGGTTTGAACTAATAGTTTCTAACATATTCACATTTTCACATAAAACACTAAAACAAGTATAAGTGATTTTATGATTTAAGTAATACATATGTACAACAACTAGTGTTTACATATTTGGATAAAATATACACATAACTAATATGTAATATATTGGGTAATTTAAATGGGTAGAAACTTAAGTATCACAACCCATTGGGCAAATACATTGAATGTACGTGGGTACAACCCAAAGCCCATAACCCATGGATCTTGACCCATAACCCATTTCATGACATCATGCTTATATCATACATGGATGTTATCCATAACCCATGGATCAACCCATACCCAGTGACCAAGTGCATTGCACTCGAAGATACATTGTATCTAGCCAAAGATCCATGGTTCAACCTCGACCCATGACCCATAACCAAAATACCCATGGGTAAAGGGCGTCCCACGGATCCTCGTGGAAGGGATCGATGGGATCCGGGAACGATGGGATTTTTCCTCTATAAATAGTGAGCCATTTCTTCATTATTTCTTATCCCTTTCTAACACACTTTCTCCCCGAGTTAAATCTCACTAACCTTAGATCCAAGAGATCTATGTTTGTAGTTTTGTTTTTGTGTGATCCTTTAGGTTCCTCTTAAAGGCAAGATCACCACCTTTGAAGTCGAGCAAGCTCAAGTCCATGAGTTGCTGCTTCCCATCATCAAGGCTATTGAAGTCTTCTTGTTGATGATTCCTTTATTTCTTCAAAGAAGTATAGTGTTGAAGACATTAGTGAAAGGTGTCTCAAGTGTCAAGACGAAGATATTAGTGAAGAGTATCTATCGTCTATAGCATAAGCACTTGTGGTAGGTGCTTAGAAGTCAAGACAAGAAGCATTAGTGAAAGGTGCTTAGAAGTCAAGACTTGAAGCATTAGTGAAAGGTGCTTATAAGTGAAGACACAAGACATTAGTGAAAGGTGTCTTGTAGATCTAGTCAAAGGCATTAACGAAGGTGCCTTAGATGTACATTCGATATGGTGTGTTTCGATGTACTAGATAGACTAGCATTAGATCCAAGGATATTGATGTCCTTGATGATGTTGTAAAGGGTAGATCTCCTTTTGGGATTAGTCGTTGGTGTAGTGGTAGTAGTTCCTCCATTGCAATGGAACTAGGTGCTTAGCCTAGTACCTAATAAAGGGTAGGCTGACGTTGTGAAGGTGTAGTTCACCTTGGTGTGAAAGAACTTGACATGCCTCTATCATAATGTTATGCACTTCCATCCTCAATTTCAAAGTCCGTTATCGTATTTCAGAACAAGATGATGGAACCGCTAAACATATCTCTCATGAAGACTTTCTTCATTCTTGATTCCACCAACACTCATCAACCACATAATGATCCTCCTAGTGAAAACACTCAAGAAACCTAGTAGTATTCCAAAATAGGATCAAATTTCTTTATTCATGCTCTATCAATGTAATCCAATTTCCTTCATGAAATAAAACATCTTACATTTGATATCTTAGTATTAGAACTCCTTTAGACTATCCTTGAGATATAATGCATTGTCAAGATCATCAGCATACCTTTAGTAAAGGTCCCGCCGAAAGAGTATAGGCGGATCCCAAAGATTGTGCTAGACGGATCCTACACTTAGGGAACCGTGGATCCGAAATGTAAAATGCAATTGCAAGCATTATATTTCAACCATATTCTTAGAATACCTCACACTAAACTAAACACAGTGTCTTAAGGCAAATTAAGTCCTTATCAAGATAAGTTGATCTTTACATAACTCACCTAGATCACACTTTCAAGAAGCTTGTAAATCTACCGCTTAGTTTTTAATCCATTACTCTTCCGCCTTAAACTCACACTTCATTTTTTTTACTTAATCCTCACATCTAGTTTTATAAATCTTTCGATTATGACAAAATTGATCATAAATCATCCTCATCTCAAAATTGATCAAAGTTGATCAAAATCTAGTTTTCCATCTCAAAGCTTCTAGGATATTTTCCAAAACACTATCCTAAGACACAACCCGATCTCTAGGATCATTTAGCTTCAATTGACACTCTACATTATTAGTGTCATCCTTGCTCATTCATTGGTACTCTTGAAAGTTCCAAATCCTTCCATAACAACAATCATTAGCTACATCATTCATTACCTTCAAGTACTCAAGCACTTCTTCATTTAAAACACTTAGAGGATTGAAACACTCAAGATGATATAGGTCTTAGATCTTAGAAACATCATTTCCATTTTTTCATAATCACGGAAGCTTGCCCCTAGGATTAGCCTAGACGGATCCTCCGAGGAAGGAACCGTGATCCGATGATGCTTTATGTCAAATCTTGCTTAATCAATCATTTCAACTCATCTTCCTAACTCAAACACTCCATCTCATCTTAAATGAATTCCTAGATCAAGACAACCTCAAGTTGACTCTCGTGCATGTTAATCATCACATTCCAATGAATCCTAGTGCTTAAGGCTTAAATGCACTTGCCAAATCTCTTGGTTTATAAACCACTTTGCTAGAACCTCCATAGTCATCACTCTCATCCTAACTTTCACTCTTGCAACCTCTTGAAATCATCTCAAAACGAGGAAAACCCCATGTAGTAACTTATCCACCAAAGAACCACCCATGAAAAAGGCTCGTGTTATACACGAAATCTCTTCAACCGAATCATCTCCGTCAAGCCAACAAATGATGGACTCTTCCTCATCCGATTAAACCAATTCCTAAAAGGATAGTACCCACAAAACTACCAATGCCAAACACCACCATACCTCCTAGGCCAAACAATATTATCTCCACTAAACCATCACCATTGGTTCCTAGAGCTATTTCATTTACATCCCCACTATCATCACCACACATCTATAATTTGAGGACTTGCCTCTAGGCCGCCTCATCCGCTCACGACAACATTCTCCTTATTAGAGGAATAATGGTTCAAAATCAAGGTGTTGAGTCAACACTTGCTCCCGCTTCCTTTTCGCCGCTTCCTCATATAATCCCATTTGGATTATGAGAAATCATCAAAGTCAACCACCCGATCATATGGAAGTTGATACTTCTACCACCACCATCATTCTTGGTCGAGTCATTCTCAAATGTACCTCCACCAATCCTCCATCGCTTCAAGTCTCATAAGCCGCTTCACTTGATCCTTCGTGATCAAGCTATTTCATTTCCACCACTACCTAGCCATGACAAAGATTGCTATCATTGTCAACATGTTGAAAGTTTGATACATGAAGTACGAGAATACCAACGTTTCATGTTCTATCATCTCCTCGAACGCTTTCGACGAGATTAAACCTAAACAAAACTTGAGCTAGAAGATTTTAGTGGTGTCCTAGCATCAAGCGCTAGTTGGTCTAGAAATTCCTAGTCATGTATTGTCTATTTTCTTTGTTTTAGAGTCATGTATATCATAACCTAGTTTTATTAAATGGAATTACATGCTACTTGTTATTTTTCCGAGCATATGATTACCTTGTATTCATATCTCATTTTTGTGATAACATTACTTGTTATATCACCATTGCCGAAATTAATCACCACTACGGATCCATCAAGATTGCTTAGACGGATCCCTACTAGAGGGAACCGTGGATCCGTGAGATGTAAAGTTTTCTTTCACTAACTTGAATCACATTTGCAGTGAAATTGTGAATTATACTTATGCTCTAATATTTGTTTTGTAGTTATTCAATTTACACATGAAGACTTTGACATCCTAAAGTTAAGGGAGCTTTATGTCAGCAATACATTGCAAATTACTTGCAATCTTAGATTTATATTTCAACTTCCCGCTGTATAATTGCAATCATCTGTGGGGAGCACACCAAATACATAGACGTAATCTTTTGCAAAAGTTAATTGCAAATGAACTAGATTAGAATTAGTTTCTTGACGCCTTACTTAGGGATGGACTCGCTGGGGGGAGTAACAACCAGATCCTTTCCTGCTACTTGCTCTCTATTTCTTTTACTTTACTTTTTCACATGGTTTTCTTAAAACGATGTGTTGCTTTCTTCAAACACTTTTGTTTCGACAAAAGGGGGAGAAGAAAGTAAAACTACAATTCAAACTTTTACAATTTTAGTTTTTCCTTAAAATAATTTTATGTTTTGTCATCAACAAAAGGGTGAGATTGTTAATACAAACAAGCCGTAAAACGCTTATTTATATTTTACGATCTTCTAATGTTTTGTCGATAACAAACGAAATCATATTAACGAAACAAATAAAATACGAAATGGTTTGAACTAATAGTTTCTAACATATTCACATTTTCACATAAAACACTAAAACAAGTATAAGTGATTTTATGATTTAAGAATACATATGTACAACAACTAGTGTTTACATATTTGGATAAAATATACACATAACTAATATGTAATATATCGGGTAATTTAAATGGGTAGAAACTTAAGTATCACAACCCATCGGGCAAATACATTGAATGTACGCGGTACAACCCAAAGCCCATAACCCATGGATCTTGACCCATAACCCATTTCATGACATCATGCTTATATCATACATGGATGTTATCCATAACCCATGGATCAACCCATACCCAAGTGACCAAGTGTATTGCACTCAAAGATACATTGTATCTAGCCAAAGATCCATGGTTCAACCTCGACCCATGACCCATAACCAAAATACCCATGGTAGTGGAGGTCCCACTGATCCTCATGGAAGCGGATCTGGGATCCGGGAATGAGGATTTTTCCTCTATAAATAGTGAGCCATTTCTTCATTATTTCATCCCTTTCTAACACACTTTCTCCCCGAGTTAAATCTCACTAACCTTAGATCCAAGAGATCTATGTTTGTAGTTTTGTTTTTGTGTGATCCTTTAGGTTCCTCTTAAAGGCAAGATCACCACCTTTGAAGTCGAGCAAGCTCAAGTCCATGAGTTGCCAAGCTTCCCATCATCAAGGCTATCAAGTCTTCTTGTTGATGATTCCTTTATTTCTTCAAAGAAGTATAGTGTTGAAGACATTAGTGAAAGGTGTCTCAAGTGTCAAGACGAAGATATTAGTGAAGAGTATCTATCGCCTATAGCATAAGCACTGTGGTAGGTGCCAGGTCAAGACAGAAGCATTAGTGAAAGGTGCTAGAAGTCAAGACTTGAAGCATTGAAAGGTGCTTAGAAGTGAAGACATAAGACATTAGTGAAAGGTGTCTTGTAGATCTAGTCAAAGGCATTAACGAAGGCGCCTTAGATGTACATTCGACATGGCGTGTTTCATGTACTAGATAGACTAGCATTAGATCCAAGGATATTGATGTCCTTGATGATGTTGTAAAGGAGTAGATCTCCTTGGGATTAGTCGTTGGTGTAGTGTGGTAGTAGTTCCTCCATTGCAATGGAACCAGGTGCTAGCCTAGTACCTAATAAAGCGGTAGGCGACGCTATGAAGGTGTAGTTCACCTTGGTGTGAAAGAACTAGGTACTTAGCCTAGTACCTTATAAAGGGTAGGCGACGCCAGTAGGTTTGGTTCACCTTGAGTGAAAGAACCCTGTGGTTAGCCTAGCACCTAAAAGGGTAGCGACGCTGGCCGGCTTCTCCGCCATAAGGAGATTGGTGTAGTGTTTATGAACTCGAGTAGGTGACTCGGAGTGGAGTAGGACAAGGAAGGTGTCCTTGTAGCCGAACCACTATAAATACTGCTAGGTTTTGTGCTTTACTCTTATCTTTTCATTACATATCTTTATATGCTTGTTTATCAACATCCAACACACACAACCAAATAAATTGACATAAGTCGATCTAAATAGTTTAAAAGGAAGTTTTAATTGGTAAAACTATTCAACCCCCCCCCCCTTCTAGTTTTCGACAAGTAGGAATTGTGTTTAATTTGGTTGTACAATATGCTTGAAAATTTGTATTTATTATGTTAGGGGTGTTTTAATAAATGTATTAATTATACTTATTGGTCAGTTAATTAATTGACTATATTAAATAACATTAATATGGTGTTTTGTTTTTTTTAATATGTGCATTAAAGTGGTGTACGCTATGCTTCTTGTCTTGTACGTCTGAAAATTATATGCATTAAAGTGTTGTACATTATGCTTCTTTTCTTAATTATATGAATTACTAATTATAGTAATATGTGTAGCTTATATTTTAAGACTTCCTTTATAAGAAATCCTAAATACATTATTACGTAGATAGATCGCCATGTGCCCAAGATATTTTTGTTATAGTGATATATACTTTTAATGATATGATACCTTTAAAATGATATTTGATATAAGTGGTCGCTTTTGGGTCGATTTTGGGTCGGGGTCGCGCTTTTGCATTTTATCTAAATAAATTTAAGGTCGAGTTTTACGGGGTCGCGTTTAGTGTGGTCGAGTTTTAATGTATCGAGTTTAATTGGGACGAGTTTTTAGTGTGGTCGCGTTTTAGTGTATAGTCGAGTTTACTTGGGTCGCGTTTTACATGCTTTGAGTTTAAATTTGTCGCGTAGAATGTCGCGAAAAGACACGTGTAGGATTAGAAATTTGTTTTCCAATGAATCTCACGGATGAAAATGAAAAGTTCATTTTCATAAAAAAATGAGTAAAGTTCAAAATACATCCATGTGGTTTGCCCTTTGTCTCACTTTACATCCCTAAACTTTTTTTTGGCACAAAACCATCCCTCCGTTAGTAAAGTTGGCACAAATACATCCCTCTCGTTAGTAAATTTAGTTAATATGACTAATGGTGCAATTTTTTCTCCGCTATCTCCTAACGGAATCAAATATTTGCATCGTTAGTCTCAGGACTAACGATGCATTTTAAATTGCATCGTTAGTCCTATGACCAACGGCACTCCACCGCCACTTATCACCCAACGCCACCACTCACCGCCACCTACCACCTCCACCCACCACCACCTAACGCCACCACCCCCACTTCCACCGCCGCCACCCACCGCCACCACTACACCACCACCACCCAACGCCACCACCCACCGCCACCTACCACTACCCACCGCCACCACCTCCACCGCCACCCACCGCCACACCACCTCCACCCACCGCCACCACCACCACCACACCGCCACCACCTCACCTCACCGCCACCACCGCCACCATCGCCATCACACTCATCACTTTCACCATTTTCACTCCACCACCACCACTACACACCACCTCCACCCACCACTACTACCCGCCACCACCTCCACCATCTTCGATACTTTTTATGTTTTGCAGTGGACGCCATGCTTTGAAAGCTAAACTTTCAGAGGTGGCATGCTTTTTTTTAACTCGTTGCTATATTAACACATGAGACTTGTTGGCGTACCTACTCCTTGCCATGCGTAACTGTTTCGTACCTACTCCTTCAATAATTGTCTTCGGACAAACTACACTTAATGAGACTTGAATTCAAATTGAAAAGCTCCCTAAAGCAGAACAATGATTTTCATTTGAAGTAGCCATTCCCCTTTTAGTAGTTGAAATACTTTCATTTGTCTAAATGCTTTCCGTAACTCTTTTGATCGAATTTAGAGTCGTTCGTGGATGAACGACTAACTCATGTTTCTTAAAAGAATTTTAATCCCTCCGTCCTATAAAAAGTGTCTACTATATTATTTATGTTTGTCCCAAAATAAGTGTCCATTTTTTATATATGGCTAGCAATTATGACTGATAATTACTGGTTTTCCTACTTTACTCTTATAATCAAAACTGACATTAATTACTCATTTCTAATTTCTATATTAACTATGACTCTATGAGGGGAAAAATAACTTTTTATCAATCAAGACTAGCATTAATTACACATATCATAATTTATTCATTTTTTGTTTATGAACACTCTTTTTGATACGGAGAGAGTAATATTTTCAAGTGAACGTAATATGGGCACTTCATCAAATTTTTAATAGTAGATAGATTTACACACACATAAATTCGAACAGGTAGCATTTAATTATCTTGCCATGATAGATAAAACTTGAATGAATTTAGATAAATTAATTAACCTCAACTTACTTGTCTTGAGTTCGATTTTTTTTTTTTTTTTTTTCACTTCATTGTGTATCAATCATCAAAGTAAGACTTCTAATTTTTTTAGGTGAGAAGGTGAGATGTCATTATCTATCGATCGACTTATGACATTGTTAGTTGTTAGTCACAAAACGTAATGTTTGCTAGCTAATGACATGGTGAAGTAAAAGAAATATTTTATTAAAGGTGATACCCAGGCTGTGAGATCCTCTTTAACATGTGTCTTTACGGCACAAGTTAGAAAAATCCCTTTATTAATGCTTAAATAACTAAAATACTCTTCAATGTTAACAAAATGAAGCATAAGCATTGTTAGAATCGAAGTTATAAGCAAGTAAATATAAACTAACTGATATGCTGGACATATATAAGGCTACGGGGGCAGACCGAGGGGGTTCCCGGGTACACGTAAATATCATGGAGTTTTCTTGCATAGTGTAAAATATATCGATTTCTTTGAAATGAATATGGTCTTTAATTTTGAGGTTTCAATTTTTAGTACTTTTCATAAAGTAAACTTGAAGACTCTTGATTCTGAGTCCGCCATCGTAAGGCTATGTTCAAAAACATTTATATGGTTGCATTCTCTAAAATTGCGCCATTGTCGATTATCATACGGCTAGGGTTGTAAAAATAGCCTTGATTAAGAACTCAAAAGAGTACGTTGCCCAATAATGTGTATATTTTATGAATTTGGAAGTCAAAATATACTAGAAATGGATTTAAAGTCCACTATGAGGTTTTGCCTCTTGGCAATTTTTATAAGCTTTATCGACTTTTTGTGCGATACCATACAATATAATTGGATATGATAAAATAAATTATCCAATTTACGCAAGAAAAAAATGTTTGTTTTGTGTGCCTTTGTGGTTATGATTTCTTATGAGTAAGTCAATGTTACTCAATAATTATGGAGGTGGCATTCACATATATATATTTTTTGAACGGCGGAATATTATTTAATAAAAGGCTACTAGCAAGGTGCTAGAAGCTAAAGAGAACAATTACATATCTAGAAATAAACAAAACAACCTATTCTAAAATCTTTCCGAAGCTTTAATCTTTCGATCAAGGCGCTAGAAGCCAAATAAAACAATTACGCACCATTATGTATGTATCATCATTTTATTAGGTTCTTTCATCCATAAACGTGTGTACTTGGAAATACATACTAGTAAAGTCGTAGGATGAAGATTTTCCCAAGTAACTTGAGTCAAGTTGGACAATCATTTACAATTGATCAAAATCCAATGGTCCAAATCAAAAGTTGTGTATAAATTACTAGCCATTGGATTTTGATCAATGACTAGTAATTGTCTAACTTGACTCAAGCTGTGTATAACAACTTGAGAGGATCTTCATCCAAATTCGTATGTATGCATATACGATACATACATAATGGTGCGAATCTAGTACAAGTTTAAGTACGACTCGACGCCATATACACAAAAAAGTAGTAACAAAACCGCAAAATTCTCTAGTATTTATAAAAAAACACTAGCCAAAAAAGTCTTTACAAAAAAGTAGATGCTTTATGACCCATTTTTGGTTATTATTCCAAATCAAAGACATGTTGAATACTTATATATTTGATTATTTAGTTTTACTTTTAGTTAACCACTATAGCCATTAATATTTGAAGAAAAAGAAAGAATATTGGTTTATACCAAAGTTGATTAATTTGATTGTTCTGTGAAAGATTATTTATGCGCATGTTCTCATTTTTGTATTTGCTTGTGATTTATCGTGTCTGGTACTTTAGTATTTAGTATCTATACTATATATAAAAGAAAAACAAAACCTAAAGTGAAGTATTAAAAGTTAAATGTGAAAGAAATGTATGGTGTAATTAATACTCTTATTAAAACACCTTATTGCTTAAAAATACAACAATTTATTTAGATTGTACAACCAATTAAAAGCATATATACCAAATTAAAAATAACCAGTTAAAACAGTCCTTACTAAAAAGTACAATAAAAATTTTACAATGTACAATTTAAACAAGCTACACATAATTCAAAATATAAAATAATTAAACACTAATTAATGTTATTTTTAAAATACCCTAAAATGAAAAATACATGTTATTATACACATTATACAAATTAATAAAACACAAAACTTCATACACGCTAACAAGTTGATGGTACATATAGTTTTGAAAATCGGACCGGACCAACGGGTTCAACCGAAAACCAGTTTCGCCACCGGTTCGGCTAACAAATAAAAGCCATCCGAAAACGAATACAAACTGGTGAATCATGTCTCATCGAGATCTATTTCTCCGGTTAATCGTCACACAGTACCCGTCGCCACAACGCGCGGGTACCCTGCTATACTATATATAAAGGAAAAACCAAAAAGTAAAAAGTGAAAAGTTGAAACTAAAGAAAGAAATGTAGAAAACATATATTTCAAAATGAAACTATTAATATATATCGAAAACCGGGTTGACGTGGGACGCTTCAAACCCGGTTTAATTTGACCCATTTTTTACCCAACTCGTCATGTTGACTTGGTTTAAATCGACCCATTTTTCAACCAGAATGGTTCAGTCGGTTGAACCACCCGGGTCGAACCGGGTTTAAAACATCATGTTTAATCCCCAAATCTTCAAACTTTTATTATTTTTCGTTTATAACCTATAAACTTTTTTTTTAACACAAAACAATCTGTCGCTATAAAATCTCGTTGCTATGGACGGAGTACTCGTCTTTTTTTTTTGAACGGCAACTGTATTAAAAAAATTAGTAAGGAGCTAGAAAGACATTACAAGGAAATAAGATAGGGGTTTTTTAACCAATACTCCCAAGAAAAAGCCCTATTACATCTACTAGAACACCGTAAAAAGGACCAAGAAACAATGTCATCAAAAATCGTCGAACGATTAGGAAGCGAAGCGTCAAAAACCAACTGATTTCGAAACCTCCAAATCCGCCACCAAGCAACATAAAAAACACCTTCTAAAATAGACTTGAGACGGGAAGAAAGCTGAAAGGATAAGAACCAAGCATCCCAATCCGAGAAAGAGCAAATCTCCTGCCAATCCAAATCCCACCAACGACAGATTTTAAGAAAAACAACCCGAGCCACGTCACATCGACATAAAACATGCTGAACATCCTCCATAGCAGCATTACAAAGAGGACACAGGTGGGAATCCAACAAAACACCTCTACGGCTAAGGTTGACTCTAGTAGGTAACCTATCACGACGAGCACGCCAAGAAAAAACATTAACTTTAATAGGAATGAATTTTACCCATCTCGTTGCAACATCCGACGAAAGGAGAAACAAATCATCAATAAAGTTTCTAATGACTTTATATATATAAAAGTATAAAATCGCATGGTTGTAATATCCAAACTAAAAAAAATAATAATAATAAAAAAAAAATGATAAATATAAAGTTTACGTAAACAACATGATAAATAACGTCATCATATGTCATTGTTTTACGCTCTGTTCTTAAATTTTTTAGTAAATATAAGTAAAAAAAAATTAAGAAATAAACATTTTCAGCTTAACTTTATAAAAAGCATTTTACTTTAAAATAAATCAAAGACTAAAATACACCGTTGGTCCCTAAACTTGGCTCGAAGGATCGCGATGGGACGAACCTCGCCCTTTTCATCGCCACAGGTCCAAACAGTGCCCATTAAATGCCAGATTGGTCCTTTGACCAAGTCAAAGTCTGATTTTTGTTTTGTAGTCGAGGGTATTTTAGTCCATACACATTTATACTTTTATAACACATTTATATTTTACCCCTTCATCTTTCATCCTCTTCATCATCTACCCAAATCATTCATCTCCCCAACATCATCATCTCCCAATCGAAACAATGTTCGGTAAAAGCTTTATCATGTATATTGTAGTAATTACTCAATTAATCAGAATGTGAATTAAACAGGGGCCTTTTGCCTTCATGACATCCAAGATTGTGAAAGTTACTTGATATTAACAAGAAAAGTATAAATAAGTCGGCATAAAGTAATTGAAATCTTACACTTATTCATTGTATACATCAACAATACAACAATGTTTTATGTTAGGTTGCCATCGTTACAAGAATTAGATAAAGACCTTGCCTAATTGAACACCAAAACCGCTCGCTTAGTGTGAACAATCAACTTCTTGGCGACTAAATGAATTCACGATTCTGTTGATAATTGTATGGATCTAAAGAGAAGTAAGCATCCACTAAGGAACCCGGACGAAACAACGAATCAAGTTCGCCACATCATATCTACTCGAAACAAATGGTCGCATGATGTGGACAATGATGATTCTTTATGATATATCTCAAGAGTCCATCCGGTACTATCTTCTCGTTACATGAGGTATGTCAGTAAAATCACATATATTAGAGAGTCGGTGTTTGACCAACAAAAGTCAAAGTTAATATCACAAATTTCAAATGCAAACTTATCGCAATCTTATGGTGGGCTAGTGTTTGATGCGCCCATTTAGATTGGCATTTTGATTATGACGAATGCCATTAGTAGCATTCGAGAGAAGCCCGTTATTTTCTCGAAAGGATCCGATTGGCTTGATTCCTAGCATTACTTTTTAGATTCATTATTTATTAAACAAGTCTCATGCGTGTAATAAAACGATAAAATGCTCGAATTTGAAGAATAAAAGAGGATGCTTTTAATGAAATTACCAAGAAAAGAACGGTGGCACAGTGCTTGACAACTTCAAGATTCATTCGGACATCACCTAAACTCCTGAAAGTGATTGTTGAGAAAGAAGTCAGGACTACATACTAGAAGGAGTCATTCGACCTGTAACTTGTGAATGGGTTGATTCATGTTTTGTTTTGCCAAGTAAAACAGGTACTCACATACAGTAGCTAACATGGAAATGAGTCGAAACTCATTCAAACTGTATTCATAACAACAAGAATGAGGAAGACCTTGAGAAACCCTCGAAGAACGATGTACTAAGAATGAGCGTGCAAGATAAAATTAGTCTATTTGAAAGCAAACAGAGAGAACAACAAGTGGACATTCCTAAGACAAAGAAAGTGTTAAAGGCACTACCACAAAATGGTAAGTAACTACCTTAAATTACTAATTGCAAAAGCGCACTACCACACGTGGGCATCTTAACATATACTGTAAGATAAAAAATACCTTGTTGTAGAAGCATAAGCTTTGAGGTGGTAATGAAATAAGCCATATGAAAATGACAGAAACTACTTTTGAATGCAGGAAATATGATTTGGGCATACAACTGTTATAGAAAGCTATATGAAATAAGCCAAAAGCTATCTAAAAGCTACCAATAAGCTAAAACTAACCTCAACTAACTTAAACCATCCTAATGCAACTGATTTGAATCCAAAAAGCTCAATTAAAAGGTAAATAAGCACAAGTTTACTTCAAAACTACCTAATGCTAAACGGCCCTAAAGTGCCTACTTTAAGCCCTGATTAAGCCAGCTTATAAAATTCCTAAAATTATACTAAAATAGGCACGCTAACCACAACCAACCAAATAGCTTGTATCCAAAATTTCAGCTTAAGAGGACTTACTATGAGGAAATTAAAAATCAAAACTATAAGCTATTTGGACATATGGAGAACTAATGTGCAGAGCAGATTTAAGCTAATCTAAAGCTTGCAGACCTAACACTAGCTATAAAATAAGTTCCTAAAGTGCACCCTAAGTTCAGAAACTTAGAACTTAACCTACAAGCTACTAAGAAACCTGGAGTGCAATCAAAAAGCTCAAGTTAATATACTGAAAAATTGCTGATATAGGGACAGAAATGAAACTGTTGTATCAGATAAAATGGACATTTGCAGACATAAAAACTAAACTATCTAGCTATTTCTAAATACCAAATAAGCTGAGAAAATTACACTAGTGCACAATGATAACAAGAGAAAACTCACTTGGAATCAGATATGAACCAAACTATTTCAGATGTGCAGAGCAAATCTCATCCAAACCCCCAATTTAGAGATCCAAACAAACCTAGTTAACTATTTTGCTGATTTTTTTTCCTTTTGGGATTAGCGAAACAAGCTGATGAATTAACTATTTTTGATTTTTAAAAATTTTTATGACAGGTGTAAATGACTAAAATGCTAGAGGAAAACTTATGAAAAACTGATTTTGGACTAAGACAGATTTGAATGAAAAATGCTTATAAGAGTTGAATTAACCAGAAAACTAGATGTAAATGACTAAAATGCTAGAGGAAAACTTATGAAAAACTGATTTTGGACTAAGACATATTTGAATGAAAAATGCTTATAAGAGTTGAATTAACCAGAAAACTAGATTGAAAAAGGTCTAATATCAGTAATAAACTCTAACCAAAACAAATTTAACTAACAGAAACCTTTAAATCCTCAAAACGCACTTAATTCCAAACACCCTTTTAATGTCCTAAACTACACTGATTTATTGAAAACTGAAGAAAAATGATCTCTATAACTCAAATCAATATTAACTAAACCTTTAGACAAATTGAAAACAACATTCAAATCAAATGTTGGTTTGACTCTCAAAATTTGACCCGTTTGACTTTCATTGACTTTTTCTAGAAAACTGAAATTTAGACAGGATTAAGCTAAAACAGGCTCACCATAAGCTATAACAAACTTACATGATCTTATATGCGTTGTTGTAGAAGCATATACTGTATGGTGGTAACATCATGGCTCATGCTTCTACAACAAGGTATTTTTTATCTTACAGTATATGTTAAGATGCCACTGTTTGGTAGTCTGCTTTTGCAATTAGTACAATTTAAGGTAGTTACTTACCATTTACGATGTGAAACATGTTAGCTTTGAGGAAAGGAAGGGGAGAAGAACGGATTTGTAAAGTACCGCTTAATTCAGAAGTTGATAAGCTGATAAGATAATCAGGAATATGAAACACATTAATTGTTATTGGGGAGATGGTGATTATGTTGGGGAGATGATGACCAGGATGATGTTGGGGAGATGATGACCAGGATGATGTTGGGGAGATGAATGATTTGGGTAGATGATGAAGAGGATGAAAGATAAAGGGTAAAATATAAATGTGTTATAAAAGTATAAATGTGTATGGACTAAAATACCCCGACTACAAAACAAAATCGATTGACTTGGTCAAAGGACCAATCCCAGATTTAATTAAGACCGTTTGGACCGCCATGGCGATGAAAAAGCGAGGTTCATCCCATCGCGATCCTTCGAGCCAAGTTTAGGGACCAACGGTGTATTTTAGTCTAAATCAAATCATTTTTTTCGGTCTTTTCTCTTTTTCTTTCTCTCATTCAGCAATATTTGAGGATAAAACTTTTTTTTTTTTTATTTCATATATTTTTTCCCATCATTAAATGATACTCGACAGTCTTAGTTTTTTAGTTATCTAGAGTTGATTACTTCTTTTGTGCTATATAATATTTGTGTTTTTTCTTCATTATCATGCAAATAGAATTATATATCATGCATCAATCAATTTGTTAATATATATCTAATATATAAAATACATAATTTGCGTATTACATTTTGTTGCGTGCTAGAATTAGTATTCAATTCCTTGAAACTCCACTTGTGGCATTGGTCCAGTGGGTGGGGCTTTGGTCTTGAGTCGATAGATTCGGGTCGAATCTCATCCCCAGATTTTGCTCTCGAGACAGACCCACATCCGCAAAACCCATGGGCCACCTGAGACTTTGTGAATAAGAGCTTAAGAGTCCGAGAGTCTCACCACCCAGGTTAATGACCCACTACGCTGGAGAGAGTGCTTCTGAGCTATTCCTCAGAGGTGAATGATGACCACGGTCTAAAAGCACCCGGGATCACAGATTCCCGCCAATCTATACCTTTGTGGATTCAATTCCTTGAAACAAATCGGGTATTGTCAGTTTAGGTGTGTGTGGATTTTTTATTATTATTATTTTTTTTTTTTTTTTTTTTTTAATACAATTGAAAAAAAAGTTGAAATCAATTTATTTATTCTTTCCTGTTCGGTAATAACAACATGAAAAATGTTAAATATAACCCCAAAGGTTACATTTAACGTTTAAGGACATGTATCATAAAAAGTAACGATCACCCCTACAAATAACTACCGCAACTAACTTAATTTATAACTAATAACACATGTTTTTTTCTCATAACTATACTTGAAAATGATCCACGATCAACTGTATATCAACTAAACTAACCATAGTCGATCGTGGATCTATCCGTGAAAGTTACGAGACACGAACACTTTCAGTCAACCATGGGAAAAAAAGGTTAAACTTGACGATTTAAAGGTAACTTCACATACCACAACATTAATAATCTTGCAATCGAGTTCATCTGGCACCCGATACTATACCCATCCTATACTTTTCTCGAACCATAAGATACAAGAATACAAATTTATGACTTAAGTCTTACAAAAATTAAAAAAAAAATAAGACGTTAATTCATTTAAACATTCTATAATCATAATTTACACAAACACTTCTATGAAACATTTATATAATCTCGTGGTTAATACATAATAATTTATAAACTTGCATGATATTACCATTAAGTAAGATTTTAAAACCTTCAAATTTTACAATCTTGATTCTGCAAAGACGAAACGATCTTAGATAGCCGAAGCTGAAAACATTCAAATTCCACTAAAGTGTGAAACTTTGGATATTTAACTCCGCAGAAACTTAAAAGAGCACCAACATACAATAATCCAAAAAGTGCCAACATATATTATTAGAAAATGGTGAACATGAAAAGATACATTATGTCTCATTATTAAATATCCCCAATCTCTACGGCTTAAAATTACCAAGAACAAACACACTAAAAAAACACTTTTGGACTTGTTTACATCCGTTGGTCCGGTCTATGTTTAGAAAGCTTTATTTATGATTCTTTTGAGAGGGATTTTCAATTTTGTTTATTTTTATTAGGAGAGTTATTTTACATACCAAACTTTTCTCACATACCAAGGGACTCATCTCCACCATCCATCTAAAAAGAAATCAATGGCTAAGATTAAAAGCATTTTATTATTTCACATATTTTTATAATTTAAATATCTTAAACCGTTAATCATTAAACGAAAATATTTACATTATCGCGACGAAGATTAATTATCTTTCTATACGCAAGACTTTGATATACTTTCGAAAAAGAAAAAATTCGCTTTTTCACGTTTTTCGTTTTTTTCGTTTTTACGTTCGAAATTTCGAAAAAAATCATATATGATAAAACACTAAATTGAATATCACACGCGATATTAAGATTAAATCATATATGATATGTAATATCACACGTGATATTACACAATATCACATGTGATATTACATATCATATACGATATTACACCAATATCACATGTGATATTTAAATTAGTGTTTTATCATATACGATTTTTAACGCAAATTTCAAGAACGTAAAAACAAAAAACTTAAAAAAAAAAAAAAACATGAAAATACGAAAAATTTTTTTGTCGAAAGTATATCAAAGTCTTTATCTATAGAAAGATAATTAAACGTTCGTCGAATGATATATTCTTTTCGCTTAACGATTAACGCTTGAAAGATATTAATATTTGAAAAAAATGATGAAAGTGGGTTTTAAATCATGGATTAATCTCATTCATTAGATCAAATAAAAATGGAGGTGAGATTGATCCCCAGATGAATAATCTTTTATCCTCAAATGATCTTAAACCTATCTTTATAATAGAGACGACATTTGAACATTCTTGAAAAGTATTTATTTTAAGAGGCTGATATATACTACGCTGAATTTTTTTTATGTCAAAAACCTTGGGGAGGCGACAACCCCAATCGATCTTTTTTAAGTTTCGTCCCTGATCTACAAGTATTTTTTTTAAGCTTAAAAAAATAAGTAAAGTTCAATCTCTAGAATATTTTTTTAAAGTTCAACTTTTAATATTTTATTTACTTTCTAACATAAAAAGTCGTATAATTTTGGCTTTATAAAAGTGTTAACTTAACATTATTCTCATATAAGAATGATTATCTTGAGTTGGGGACGAGTATGGTTATTTTTTTTCCTAAATTGTCTTTTACTGAAGACGATTTAGGCGAAACAAATAATGAAGTTGGTATTACTAGGTTAAGAAGGGTTTCGACGCAGTTTTTACCGCCAAATGGCTAGGATTGTAGTTGTGCCTAGGGAATTTTAGGCTGCAATATCCATATTTGTCGCAAAAAGGGTATTATCCTGATATGCTTGATAAAGCGAATCAAGACAACTTTTGTATTCATACGCCGTTTGGGACTAATGTGGATGATCATTTTTTGAGGTGTTTGATGGGCAAGGGAATATGGGTACCATAAGCTGAAAAGTTTCAAAATAAGTCACAAAAAATAAGCTCATGTAAAACCAAATAAATCATAAAGGGTAAGCCGAAACAATCACCCTTTAATCTCAGGGACGAGTAAAGTCCCACAAGATTTTGACACCCATGATATTTTCGATATAGTGTTGATTAAAAAAAAAACGATTTTTTTTAAATGCATATTAAATAACTCTGGTCCATCAAAATGTGTTTTTAGTCTAATTTATTTAACATATTTACTAATAAAAAGTAGCAAATAATATGTTCATTTATTTATCATTTTAATAAAATCTTTTTTTTAATTCACTTTTTAACTCTATTATATTACGGTTAAAATTTTTTTTTATCCGCTCATATTTATTTCTGACTCCGACCTGCCTAATCTTTCAAGCTACACCTGTGATCCTTGTTTACATCATCAAATGATTAAGGAAGTTGACTTGCTCCTTTCCATTTATAAAAGCAACACTCTTTTTCTATTACTTTCAAAACCTACCCACTTAAACTACCCAACTGGGTACTCCAAATTCTCACTTTTTTCTTATAAAGACTCATTTTTTTATATAAAAATTTCTGGGTATCATCAATTTGCTACTAAAGTCCCATAATTTGGCTTCTTTTTTAGCTAATTCTTTAAAAAGATTAAAATTTTGCTCATTTTATCATATAAAGATTTCTGGGTATTAGTTATTTGAAGTTAAAGTTTCATAATTTGGTGTAATTTGAGGTTTCTTGATTTGGGTTTTCTTAATTTTGTGTAATTCTTGGAAAAGGTTATATTTTTACTCTAAATTTTGGGTTTTTTTTGGTGTATTTTGAGGTTTCTTGATTTGGGTTTTCTTAATTTTGGTGTTTTTATTTTTGGGCTTTTTTTAAAAAAAAAATTATAAAAAAAATGGTGAATTTGAAGGAAATAATGGCAAACAAGACAGTAATAGGTCTTGTTTTGGGGCAAATATTATCTTTGCTTATTACTTCAACTGGTTTTTCATCATCTGAGCTTGCTAGAAGAGGTTTGTTTTTTTCTTTTTTTTAGCATTTTATTTGTTTTTTAGTGTAAAAATGTTGTCATGAAAGTGATAATATTGTATTGTGCATAAAAGGGTTTTTTTGTTGTGTCATAAAAAAAAGAAAAAAACTTTTTTTTAGATATTTTTATTATTATTATATAAGAGTGTACTAATGTGGTTGTAACTTAATTTGTTATGTGGAAACTGGAATGTTAAGGTATATGATGCTGTAAGCCTGTAAGTTGTAGTTTACTTTACTTTGTGCTTTAGTGTTTAGTATTTGAATAATTTCTGAGTGTTTGACTTAGTTGACTGAGATTAACAAATAGACTATAGTTTGCAAGTGGTAATTTCCTTTGCTTTGTGATTTAGTAGTTGATTGATTTTTTAGTGATAAAATTTTTTAAATTAGTTAAAAAAAAAAAAAAAAAGAACCCCACCACCATCAAGTTAGCCTAGTGGTAAGACATCCTGATGTCTTCGCAAGAAGTCTCACGTCAAACTCACTAGTTACACATCTTGGGGTGGTTAGTGAAAGGGTTGGAAAAGGCCAATGGGATACCCCGGTTAGGCCGCATAGGCGTATATCTAGGTCAAACATTCTCCCCTGATAACCTGAACCAGGAAAACCGCTTCCAAGTTTACCCGTTTTATTAACTTTTTTTTTACTGACTTACTGATTCTCACCTCAAGTTAATTAAGATCTTCATTACAAAAAAGTTCGCCAAAAAGCATGCTTTAATTTCCAAAAAATGGCCATTTTGGACGAATGAGATGTCTGAAATCAATACTTTCCGTTTGTGGGCTTTTGTTAATGGGATAAGTGTATCTTTATACGCAAGTGCTTAGTATACTTGGTCTTTGTTATACATTGTAACTTACTTCTTATTTTGTGACGTAGGTATTAATGCGCCTACTTCACAGTCTTTAGCAAACTATGTGTTGTTGGCAATTGTTTATGGAGGAATACTGATACACAGGGGAGGTGGGCTTAAGGTTAGTTATCTTCAATCTATATTTTCTTTAGTTCCGTTTCTGTTATGAATAACAATTCGCTGAGGTTAATATGGTTTTGTCTTGGCGTTTTTAAATGTTCTTTTTAGAATCTCGTTTGAATTTATGTATGCTTTTGCAGGCCAGATGGTACTATTATTTACTTCTAGGAGTAGTAGATGTAGAGGCAAATTATCTTGGTAAGTGTTCTAGAATGAGAATGGTTATTTTCGAGAGCTGGCAATCTATACCCATTTTCGTATTGTTTGACTTTTATGGCTTGATGAACAGTTGTGAAGGCGTATCAGTACACATCAATCACGAGTATAATGCTTCTCGACTGTTGGGCAATTCCATCTGTTATAGTGCTCACTTGGATCTTCCTAAAGACAAGATACAGATTCCAAAAAATTGCGGGTGTTGTCATTTGTGTTGCTGGTCTTGTGCTGGTTATATTCTCAGATGTTCATGCAGCAGACCGATCACGTGAGTACATAATATTATCAAAAAAAACTCGTGTATTTCATTGAAATTTATAGTTTCGATTAAAATGTTTGTATTATATTCTCAGAAAGCGGAAGCAGTCCTATCAAAGGGGACTTCCTGGTTCTTGCCGGTGCTACACTTTATGCTGTCAGCAACGTTAGTGAGGTGAGCTTCTTATTTTTGGTCAAAGTTTCTTGTTGACTTGTTTTAATATGTTGGTTTAAGCATATATTCATCTATAGAAATTATACTAACTTTAATTTTGGTTGTTGGCCATTTGTAGGAGTTCTTCGTGAAAACGGCTGACAGGATTGAACTAATGGCAATGTTGGGGTTATTCGGTGCAATTATTAGTGGTATACAAATGTATCCTTGTTTACATAGTTATGGCGACTATCATCGTAACAAAAAGCATTGTTCAGTTGCCTTACTGTCTATCAATATGTTTATAGCGTGACTTTGATAATTTTTTATCATGCAAGCAAAATGGCATAGTGAAATTGGTTGTCGGGGATTGTTTCACGTTTGTCTTCTTTAACAATGTCAATAGAGCCATACTTGAGCGTGAGGAACTCAGATCCATCCATTGGTCATCAGGATCGGTAATCCCTCTTTCTATGCACACACAAACACTCTAGTCAGACGTTCAATAATGACAAAACTAATCCCAGTTTCAATAATTTGTGCCTTAATAGCTAACTGATCTGATTTAAACTTTATAATTAAGAAATATTTTTTTCATCGACTTCTAATCTTAGATGTTGTTTGCTTTGTTGGACTTTTAGTTGCTTCCTTATACCGGATTTGCAGCAGCGATGTTTCTGTTTTACTCCGGAGTCCCTGTTTTGCTTAAGGTAAATAATTTGTTATCATATCCATGATACTTATCATTTAAATCTTTTATCCATTCTTGTTATCGCAACATTCCGATGATTTTGTTTTAAGTCGTCAAGATTTATTTACTACGTCCTCATTGAATGTATCTTATAATTTACAGTTTTACACATGTCCTCATGTTTATTCATGTTAATTCGATTGTAGATGAGTGGATCTACGATGCTTAATCTTTCCTTGCTGACATCTGACATGTGGTCTGTCTTGATTCGTATCTTTGCATACCATGAAAAGGTTTGTAAATTAATCGAGTTTAGTGTTTTGAATATTAAAAACTTTAGTTTGAAGATATATCGTTTGCAAGGGTAGACGA
This sequence comes from Chrysanthemum lavandulifolium, assembly GCA_022545495.1. Taxonomy (NCBI): domain Eukaryota; kingdom Viridiplantae; phylum Streptophyta; class Magnoliopsida; order Asterales; family Asteraceae; genus Chrysanthemum; species Chrysanthemum lavandulifolium. The sequence continues at coordinate 28,193,178 of CM040240.1, forward strand.
ATTTTGGATGTTGACTTTGACTTTGATTATCAGGTCGATTGGATGTACTTTGTAGCCTTTGTTGCAGTTGCTATTGGACTCGTTGTTTATTCAGGGTACGTGCATAATTTCTTCTATATTCGGAAGCAATCTTCTTTTTCACATTCATCCCGTGAAAGTCAGATATCCGAAATACCCTTCAGTAATGATATTATAGAAAATTATGGACCTAAATCAAGAATCAGGAATTTTAAATATGACAATGTACAAACAGCTATGCTAGCTTAAAACTGCTAAGAAAAGAAAGTAGTTAAAAGTTTAAAACACCTTTTGTCCTGCGAATGTTACAGTGTTCGACTATTGTGGACTGAAGGCACTATCTTAATGTCTTATTGCAGGTTCGATAAGGAAAAACACGCAGAAGTTACAGATGAAGCAGAACAAAGTGGATGTCTAGATGAAGAAGCTGGTGTCGTGTGTTCTAACAAATCATACTTAGCAGCTAGTAGCAGTACCGAGCATGAGTCTGCAGAAAGCAGTAGTCACAAAGACAAAGATGCAGAGATCAAGAAGATTTGATCCTGAAGTTAGAACTTTTTAAACAAAAAGTATGATAATGAAGAACAATACTAGTTAGTAGCTTTTTGTTTTTCTTTAAATTTTATTTCTTTATTAATGAAATTAATAAATTATAATCGACGAAAAGATCTATATTACTTGCATTATTCTCTTGAAACAACATAATGTACGATCAACTACAGCTTATTCAAGCAAACTTAACATCATTAATTAAGTGCAACATTATTTTACATTATGCGTTTCCTTATTTATAATCTACCAAAACCCCTAAGTTGCAGAAGCCCGGTTCCTGGTTAACCGCTTGCGCCTTGCTCTGGGAAACAATAGCTGTTGGATCTGCTTTTCTGCAGCTGTTTCTGATGTTGCCTGCAAAATCAAAGATAGAAATAACCACGTGAAATTTGAATAGTGTTAATCGAGTGAAAGTGTTTGTTGTAGCCAATAATTGTTTTCGTGTGTTCCATTAATATGGTAAAAAAAATAATGACCAACTGCAAGAAAAATATATGTACTCCATTGCATTTTCTTAAAGTTTGCCTAAAAGGATGATATATGGTCATCGGTCCCAAGTTTCCAAAATGCGCAAATAGTTACCCGAATCTTGAAGGGAAATCGATGAGTTCGAACTTCATGTCCAGTGAAAACTCTTACATCCATGCCAAGACTATCAACACCGATTATATTTGCTTCCTGTAAAGTATACAAAACCGGATAAGCAAAATGGGAAAAATAAAGATTCACGTGTTCATTCAAGTTTAACAAAATATGTGCTGAAATTAAAATGTACCAACTACTACCTCAACATGAAATCCATTCTTTTTGCATAGAGATCTAAGCGCATGATTACAGTCCATTATATCCTCACTAAAGTGAGCAACGATGTCAGGAACTGAATGTACAAGAATATCAGGCTCAGCATCTCTGAAATCTTGCAAATTTATTGCCGACTGTACAAATAAAATAAATAGTTATTTTACCAGGGTGAAACATCCCTTTTACCCACAAAAAAAAAATAGTTAAGATAAATGTACCCCCTCAATATGACCCACAAAAAAAAAAAAAAAAAAAAAAAAAAAAGATGAATAATTGTAGATTCAAAATCTACTATAAACAATATATTTTTGTTTGTGATAAGTTATATGTTATCGTATGTTGCTGATGCAAAAATAGTATACATGCCTGAACACCATACACGGAGAACAACTCTATCCTCATGATTTCCAATCTGTAGAAAATTGAGGAACTGTAATTTACGTCTTCATCTGCACATGAAATAATATGTGTTTATTCCATTGGATTAAGTAAACCTACATCTTTCAACTATTATATACACGCACACAAATACAGACATCAAAATTTTGGGACATCTAGTTTGTTATAGATGAATAAAAGTTAAAAGTAAAACCTTTCCAGTTTTGATCATAGCCATCACCATCTTCAATACTGAAGAGCCTTCTTAGATATAACTCTTCATCAACATAAGCAGGAGTAAGACATCCCATAACCGAAACCCCGTTTGAGGGATGATCCATCTTTTTAGCATACTCGACATTAGCGGCCTACAATAAAGTTCGATTGTAAGAACTCAAAGATATCACTAAAGGCAGCCATTATATTTTATCTCTAACATGTAATTTTCACCATAACCCAGCCATTATGCCACGCATGTATAAAATAGCTACAAAGAAGCATGTCACCTTAGTCAAACACTTGGCAAAATAAATGGGGTGAACGCCAGCAGAATCCATCGGTATACTCCATTCCATAAACCCACCCAACATATCGGGCCCGTCATCCTAATACAAATAAAGATAATATATCTGAAAAAAACTAAAAGCATACAGTGAAACGTAAAGTAGCATAGTGTAACTGACTTGTTACCTCGTCGTAATCATCAAAGAAAAGATTGTCTTCGATAGAGTTATCAGAATTATGACTCTCGGAAATAGACAACAGTTGGTTCTCAAATAACGGAAGATCCATTCCAATCAAAACGTTCTGAAGATTATGCAATTATGTTACGTATTAATACGCATAATAAGGTGAAGCTAGTACTTAGAAGTTACCACTGGGTTACTTGCTTCAGGATCGTGCATGATATTTGCATCATCAGGGACTCTGAAGTATATATCTAAAGGAAATAGAAAGAAAGAAATTGAACAATACTAGTAATAATGAATTTGCAGTGAATTTCAGGGAGAAGCCAAACCTCCACCGTCATCAATTACATAAGGATATTCCGCCCATGAGATATGCTCATGTGGTTCAGAGTGTACTGTAGCTGGGAATATCAACAATGCGGAGCTATTGGCCTAAAACAAAACATATAGATGTATTCTGTAACTATTTTCTGTATCAGTAATTCGCGTTTGAATTGTCAGTAAAGAAAGAACCTCAATAGTCGTCTTTGCTATCTCAGCGCCCGTCAGTTTAGTTTCACGAACTCTTTTACCACTTTTGAGTTCTTCAAGCGGATGATATCCATTTTTCTCAACATAATTAGATGATTCCGGGACTGAATCAGGATAATCTGCAGCTACTGAAACTGTTGGTATGCAATTTTTTCGACCAATAGGCCACCAATGGAGTTGCGTATCTCCAAGAAATGGGTTCTTGCATCTGAATCTGAATATATGTAACATAAAATAATTAAGACTATCTGTTTTAACCAATTAATATTTCATTTTTGTATTATGTAGTTTTTATATAAACCTTGAATCGAAATTATCAGAAGTCTTTGGGATCTCAGGAGATCTCATCCAATTGCTAGTGACTCCGTATGAAGTAGAGCAACCAATGCCTTCGGAATGACAAAGACCGCACCATGAAGGACCTAAAGTCAACGCATATAAACATATTATGCACAATAATGTAAACTTAAAAAAAGGATCGAACAAACACTTATTCTAGTTTACCACATAGTGTGAATCTGGTCAAGTTTCAGCAGTCACGGCATAAGTATCCATGATATAAACCAATCAAATCTTGCATGATATAGTTGTACCATGTGACATGCAAAAGTATTTGCCGTTGAGCAATAACTTAGTGACAGATTATAGCTAATCATCATAGATCAAGCGAAGTACCCAACTTTTAAGCTAATCACCTTTCCTAATTGCATAAATCAAACTACTTCAAATTTTCACCAAAAAACAAAAGGGCGTCCTTAAAAAACATTAATTTCAATTCCTCTATAAGCACAAATCAAACAAAGTGTGTGATCAAAATGTGACATTTCAAAAGGGTATTTCAAAAACTTAATTCCAATATATAAATTAACCTCAAGTAGATGCAAATAAACCAATTGAGTATATAACAATACCACATTTTCTTGATCTTCAAAAAAATTATATAGCACCCAACCTTTTAACAAATTAGCTATCATAATCATATAAATCAAACTATTTCACCAAAAAATCAAAAAGGGTATCCATAAAAAACCAAAATTATTCAAATTTCATGATCAAAATGTAAAATTGGTCAAGCTGGTCAAAATGATCAAAAGGGCATTTCATAAACTTAATTCCAATACATAAACTGATCACATATTAATGCAATTAAGCCAAAAGGGTATCCAAATACACATGCATATAACAATAAAGTCAAAACCTTGATATTAATCTTATGATCAAAATGTGAAAAGGGCGTTTCCTAAACTTAAAACTAAACTTAAATCCAACACATAAATTAATTTCAAATTAATGTAATTAAGCCAAAAGGGTATGCAAATATACATACATATAACAAAAAAGTCAAAATCTTGAGCACATATTTCATGATCAAAATCTGAAATAAGTCAAAATGGTCAAAAGGGCATTTCATAAACTTAATCACAATACATAAACTGATCACATATTATTGCAATTAAGCCAAAAGGGTATCCAAATCTGCATGCAAAACCCAATAAAGTCAAAATCTTGATACTAATCTTATGATCATACTGTGAAACTGGTCAAAATGGTCAAAAGGGCATTTCCTAAACTTAATCACAATACATAAACTGACCACATATTAATGCAATTAAGCCAAAAGGGTATCCAAATCTGCATTTAAAAACCAAAAAAGTCAAAATCTTGATATTAAATTTGTAATTACCAATAGGTACTGCAATCACCATGTGATAGATATTTGTTTTAAAAGATGATGAAAAGCTGCTCCTGTTGCAGATATTTGTGACCAGAAAAGAAGATTATGTGAGTTTGGTTTTGTTGGTATTGTAAAGACTGCTGAAAATGTCTTTGTCACAGCAATTTGACAAAGGTATGCAGAGTTGTGTTTAACTCACTTGATGTACATGTCTTGGTGCATGATGTACAAGTCCTTGATGCATGTGTAAAATGCTTTTTTTATAAATAGTTGGTCAATTTTGATGGTATCTTGTGAAAAGAGTGTAAATATTATTGATTGGTAAAGTTACAGAAACTAGTGACAAAAATAATGTTAACGAGGATCTTTTTTATCCGCACTGCGCTGCGGGGTGCGGACAGAGATAGTTTCGGTAAGGACTGTTTCTACGACGCAAGTAAATCGGAGGGACTATTTTTGCCTTTTTCCTCTCATTAAACTTTGATAAGTGTCGATTAATAAGGTCTTTTTATTTAGGATATTTGGGTGCGCGAGTTTTTGACATAAACGTATCCAGTTTTGATAAGATACTACTGTAAATGCATTTGAACCTTTTTTATTATATTTTTCATTTGATTCTCACTCTTGAACCTTTTTGCTAGACGCTCTTAAACTTGAGACCTCTTTTAAAGGCATCAAGACATCTGACTATTAGAGGACCTTGATGGTCCGTTGTTTGTGACACACACAGTGGTTTCAAGCCTTTTGCTTTTAGATCGACAAAAAACTTGGACTTCCATCAACATAGGACGAAATGTAACTCATATATTTTACTCCAACTTTTATTTTGAATTCCTCACTTTCTTTGAAAGACGATATCTGATTTATAGCAGTACGTACAAATTTGGCCAGATAGTATCCCGTTACAAAGCTTCATTAAGGATAACTCAACTTCGTATCATGGTTTTTCTCGTTCCGTTTGTACTAAGTTTTACAGGAGGAGATTAAACGTGTCGAGTTAAAAAAGGCAATGAAAAAACAAACGTGAGTCTTTTCTATATATTTATTGCCAACACATTGCTTCAACAATCAACAAGACACAAAATTTGTTCACAGAGGCAACCTGAGAACGGTTACGTCGTCAATATGGTATACAAATTTCACAACACCTTCCGATATCATCATCACCAAGATCGTCAAAATATTACATCATACAAAACATCATACATTATCGTGGCGCTTTTTCACAAAAAAATTAATAAAAAATAAAACATTTCATCTTTCCATCACATTATATCTTTGGGGGCATTAGCTTGAAACGACGACTCTCAGACGAGGGATATGTTCCTAATCACACATGTTTCCGCGCAAATTTACCTCTTTACTATTCATATGGGTTGCTAGTTATAAGTTGGCCTGGAATTTAGTATTTATCTGTAACCACCACCATATGGCTGTTGACCATAACCACCACCGCCACGTCCCATCATTGGGTTATAAGCTCCGGGTGGTGGATATCCGGCAGAAGGAGGTTGCATTTGATATTGCCCCATTGGCTGCTGGTTCATGGCTCCATAACCTACTCCATAGCCTGGAGCTGCACCGGGACCAGCCATGCTGGGACGCATCATGGGGTTCGGTTGTGGTCTGACTACACCTGCACCAGCACGTCCAATACCAGAACCGGAACCCATGGCCTTGCCCATGGTTATGTTAGAAGTCATGGGAGTTAAACTAGGTTTCTCCATTCTTTTCTCTTTCCTGTTCAAGGCTTCAAAGTCGACCCCGATACTGGACATCGGGTTTGTTTTAGCTGCATATTATAATTAAACCCGTTATCAAGATATGTTTAACAATAGAGACAAGAGGTGGTAAGATCGACCCAGTTACTTATAAACGGCCCAATTTGGGTTATGTTCTATCTCAAACACGTCAATAAAATGAGTGGGCCATTCACAAGTAAACAGTGTTTCTAAGGACCATATGCGTATAAAAGAGGATAAATATTGCGCCTGTAGATCAACATAAACCACCCAGTTCGTCCTACACCCATACTAAAGATGACTTATTTCAACCCAAAACCGTTTTGACCCTTTCCCCACCCCGGCCATATTGCCACCTCTACAAGACGCTTACTAATACAATAAGGGATGAAGAAACTTACATCCAGCTATATTCAGATTAACGAGCCCTCGGTTCAATGTGTCAGCCCAAACAGCAGATTTAGTCTCGAACTTAGCTGGTTCTTGAGAAACGACAACAAGAGCACCCGTTGACGCATTGAGAGTAGAGCCCGACTGAACCGGCTGTGGCTGTTGATAAAAAGTTGAAGCAGCGGAAACTGGAGCCACAGGTTGAACTGGAGCTGAAGTAACCTGAGATTCATAACCCCCGTAAAAGTTGCCCTGCTGAGCAGGCTGTCCATTGGAACCTGGAAACCCGGAACCCATTTGAGATGGAAACCCTCCAGGACCCATGGTCTGACCACCTTGTGGTGGCCCATATTGGTATGGTGTAGGTTGACCACCTTGAGATGAAGGTTGAGTGGGTTGACCACCTTGAAATGAAGGTTGACTCGGTTGGCCTGCGAAACCAGTTTGAGAAGGTCCAGTTGGTGGTAGGAGTTCTGCTAGAAAATCTGTAGTTTGGTCAAAACCGCCACTGTATCCAAAACTATTCGCAGGGGCCGATGTCGCCCGGACTGGTTGGGGTGGTTCAGCACTTTGAACAGGTGCAGATGTTGGCTGTGGTGGGGCTGATAATCCGTCTGTAGTAGGGACAGCTCTAAAAGGACCGTCACCAAATGGATCTTCAAATCCCTGAAAATATAATAGCATACTGTAATAAATAAGTAGTTCAAAACGGTGTTTCAAGTATTTTGAGTTTGTGAAACACACCTGAGTGGGGCCGGGGCCGGGGCCAGCGGGTGCTGAAGATGCAGCTACAAAGGTTTGACCACCGAAAGAAACAGGTTCAGAATCTGCAACCGTAACAGGCACAAGAGCCAACGCATCCAAAGAGAAAGGGTCTGATGGAGAAGAGCCGAATAAATCTGTTTGAGTACCACCTGATGTTGGTGGGGCCGCTGTTGATCATACGGATATATTATAAATGTTGTTCAAGTATGAAGAATCACTATTTAACAATAATAAAATAGAAATGCTTATTTGAATACCTTTAAATGAACCACGAGGATCAAATTCGTCAAAGCCATTAGTTTCCTGATTTGTGGAGGCTGCAGGTGGTGGAGGAGGTGTGGCTGCTACTGGTGGTGGAGGTGCGGCTGCCACTGGTGGTGGAGCAACTACAGGAGCTGCAGGGCTGCTAGAATGACTGGTGGTGACAGGCGGCGATGCTAATTTCGTTTCTCCATCCCTGCATGATACTAGAAAGTCAGTCTAAATTCAACATGAAACGGACCAAAACATATATAATCTAAACTCATTTGATCTGTTTCCTTCTAAGCTAAATTTAAATTTTACACGTTTGAACAGAGATAAACCATAACCCAAGCGACCCTTTTATAAGTAAATGGATCAAAATTGCCACCACTATAAATACCTATTAGGTTCTTCACAATTCATACCTCTCACTAGAAATGGGGGGACTACGACCGCCGGCCACAGCATCTTCATAGCTAGGAGGTCCCCCAAGATTTTGTTCAGAAGATTTCCGCTCAAAATTCCTGCTCAAACAAGAAATTTGAAATTAAACATTAACTAAGGTATTCATTAACATACGATAAAATTGTAGCGACAACAATGATCAAGGGAAAAAGTTGAACCATTTATATATATACTACATTACCTTCCATCATGAGATTGACCATCGCCTTTCTCGTTGCTCTCTCTGCATCAAAAATATATACATAAACCATTTATCTATATCACCAAGACCCACTTTCAGAAAGAAAAAAAAAATGTTAATTAAGGAATGGGTCAAACGGGTCAAGTGAGTCAAGCAGGTTGAAAGGCGGAGTTCTTTTTTCATTGCATACAACCTGATGAATCGTTATACTCAAATAGTTATATCATTACACTTATTATATACAAGTAATTAAAAAAAAAAAAAAAAAAAAAAAATGTTTACTGGGTCAACCCGACTTAACCTATCATGTCTTGACCCGTTATCCAACTCGTCTACCCTGCATATCTAGCTACCTATAACAAAGTGTATAGACATACCTGGAAGAATATGGTCCTTCATCTTCATAGTTCCGTTCCCTATCTCTGTCAGAGCTTCTACTTCTTCGGCTGCTGCCATAGTTATCACCATCAGAACTTCTTCTACCATCATCCCTATATCGATCACGCCCGTATCGTTCTTCACCGTAACGATCTCCATCACGACTACCACCGTATTTATCATCACCCCAGTCTCTTTCCCTTCCATACCCGTTACGATCGTCATCTCTATTTCCATAACCATATGATCTATCATCTTCATAGCCTCCTGCACCAGGGTATGATCCGGGCCGTCTTCCTCCTGATGTATTGTGAAACCTGGTTGAAATATCATTGTCATATTTGTTAGTGATTACGTGATCACTTAGATGTTAAAAGTAGATTTCAATACATATATTTAATGAACTCACTTGTCCCAGTTGGCAGCAGCCTTCTGTCTAACTTCCTGTATTCTTTCCTTATCGTTCACTAAAGCGACAAGGCTTTGTGACTTCTTCCTTACATTGTTCCCCTGATCCCTCCCGGTATGATCAAGATACTGAAACTCCGACAATGACTAAACACAAAAAAGAAGACATAAAAACTAATTAGGAACGATAAACTAAGAAACAAAGTTACTACTTTAGAATGTCAAGATAAGTTTCAAGGAATGCAAGTATACTGTTATTTGATAAGAATGCTCCTTTATTTCTTCTATGACACGCTCTGATCCATTTGCTACCAAGTATTCGAGAACAGTCAAACCCTGATGCAGAATAAGAAAAGGTCAGATCCTGATTACATTATCTGTTGAAGATTGGTCATGAAAAGATTATCTACGTCACAAATTTCGAGAGTAATGCGACAAGTCAAGCGGACTTATGGGCCAAATGGGTTGAAAATCTCCTAAAATGCGAAACTTTTCAAAATAAACTATTAACGAAATAACAGAATTTTTGTAATCATATTTGACACACTGATAACTTGCATATATATTTGAAAAGTTCGACTAGAAATGTTCCAGTTAGCCTACCCCAACCGAGCCCATTTTGACCCATTACCCAACAACCGGCCTGCCCATTTTGTTTCGTCACATCTAGCTTAAAGAAACACCATAGGAGTATAATTTAACATAAGAAAGGTTGAAACCTTGTACACGTGGCGCCAGTTTTTTCCAGTATCATTTATACGCTTCCATATAATCGACATGATCATCTGGTATTCATGACTGCATATATGACGAAAAATTAATTTTTTCGTTGGAAAAATTAACCTTGTTGTATCTTATACGTAACGTGAGAAACACAAATATATCTTACTAATTTCTTGAAGCCATTGCGATGTCAGCAAGAAGCGATCCATGTGGACCCCATGTCTCATTACTAGTAGCATCAAGAACCTGCAAAAACATAGATTAAGCGCTATAAAAATATAAACAGATAATTAAAACTACAAAATATAAGGGATTAAAATAGTTCACCTTTTGTTCTATTGTAGGAACTTTAAGGACTTTCTTGTTAACTCCTCTCTTACTGCAAGGAACAAATATAAATTAAGCATCACGAGACTATAAAAATTTGATTAAAAGGCAGCAGGAAAACAAAGTGAACGTACAGGTCTCTGACAGTTTGATCAAAGGCCTTCTTCATTGTCCCAAAGAAGTATCTACACTCTCTCCAAACCGAAACGTGCTAGAGAATTATTTTGCTCCGAAATATACTGCACAAGAATACAATTTGTGTTACTTACTTGTCGCCTTTATAGTCACACTACCATTTGTACAAACATCAATATTTAGCTATATCAATCATTCCTTGATATCAATAAGCTAGCATGGCCTAACTAGAGAAGAAAGAAATGTTAAATTAAGGGCATAGAATGCTAAAATCTTCAAACTTGTTTAAAATAATTATTGGGACTTAAATATGCAGCATTTGCATTAAAGCTACACGGTTATGATTCTAACTGTTCACAGTCAAAGGGATCACAGTCTCGTGAAGTAAACTGATTCTTATAAAGAAGCTTAAAAAAACAATAATGTATATGGTTCACTCGATCCATATGATCATCCTACATCCATGGGCAAAACCGACATCTCTCACTCTGTATACGGATGTTTCAAAGTGAACATCCATGGAACCTTAGCTACAATCTCTCGCCAACTATTTTTTAGTCGCACTTAAACAAAGATAACTGTAAAAACTACCTACCTATCAGAGGCGCATTTACTCTAATAGTCTAGTTCCTCAAATGGTAATAATAATCACCTTAACCTATCACAAGTGTGTTAAGTCTAATTCGCTCCAAATGGTAATAACACTATATTTCCTAAAGTTGCACTTTAACAAAAATAACTGTAAAAACTAACTACCTATCACAAGCGCGTTAATTCTAATTCTTCAAATGGTAATAATATTCACTTTATAACTACCTATCACAAGCGCAACAACAACAAAAACACCCAATCACGCTAGGGCGGGGTCAGGATGTAGACAGTCTCACCCCTAGCCAATTAGGGACTCACAAGCGCGTTAATTCTAATTCTCCAAACGGTAATGTACTAATAATACTATTTTTCCTAAAGTCACCACCGCCAAATGGCCTAGTGGTCTACGGTTCAAACCTAACTAGGTAGGCATATAGGGGTAGCCAACGAAAGGGTCGGAAAGGGTCACGGGGACACCTCGGTTAGGCCGCGCACATCTGAGTCAAAGACTCGCCCTCCCCGGATAACTTAAATAGTAAAAACCTAACCTAAACATCATTTCTTGATAAAAATTTAAAATTTAACAAAACCCTGAAAAACTAAAAACTATAAAATCCAAACAAAATCTTAAAACACTTTCTTGAATCTAATAACACATGATCATAACTTTATAAAAAAAAACACATTTCTAAGCACATTTCAGTGACAAAAACACAAGATCTGAGATACAAGAACTAATCAAGATCAAATTTTGAAACAAACCAAGATCAAATAAAGCAATTGCAATATCAAACCTGAAAAAAAAATGGAAAATAGATCTGAAAAAATTGGAATCTTGAAATCTTGAAACAGAGTAAATGGGTCAAAATTGAATTTTAAAAAAAAGTCAAAATTGGTGTGTGTTTTGATTTGGTGTCTGATTTTAAGCAGAAATTATGTTATGAGAGATTTTAGGGATTTACATAAATTTGGAAAAATATTTGTTTTAATGTAAAAATATAATGGTTGCTTTATATAATTAAAGAAAAGTATTATTATTAGTTGTTGTTTTTTTGTTGTACTTTTGGAGGTGGCATGTAGTAAAAAAAGTCTTTGTTGGTGTCTGTTATACTTTCTTTTTCAAATTTTATTTTTAACTATTTTATTTTATGAGCTTTTTAGGAAAGTAAAGGTAAATTTAAAAAAAAGTTAAAGAAGAAAAAGAAATCTAGATACATTGTAGAGAAATATTTTAGATTGTTAATGGACATGAAATGATGTTTGAGAATCACATAATATAAAATATATGTATAGGAATAGGATGAATATTTTGCGTAAATACAACGATTACAAATAGTTTAGAATTTTTGTAAAAGTTACGACCATAACTTGTTTCATTTCAAATGTAAATATGTCCGAATCTTTTACAAAGTTACCCAAATTAACCAATTTTTTTAATTTTACTTAAAATTACGACCATAACTCTTTTTTCGATTTATTTCATCGTGTCAAAGTTCTATATTGGTGTCTAAGAATACCGTCACTAGTCAAGTTACATATATTAATATCTTAGTTTTTATTTTTACAAAATCGTATACTTATATTGATAGATTGCCAAATGATTTATAATTCTCACAAAAGTTACTACAATAACTCGTTTCATTTCAAATGTAAGTGGTTACTTAATGTCAGATTTGTGTCAAAAATTATTGTCACTAGTTAAGTTACATATATTACTATTTTAGTTTTTATTTTTACAAATTCGTATACTTAATAGATTGCCAAATTTGGAAAAGTAAATAACTTAAGAATTGCTAATGTGTATCAATTTAATAAGTTTAAGTGTGCAACTACTATTATGCATTAAAATTTTAAAGCAAGTAAAAGTGTAAAACCTTCCTCAAAAACTATCCATCATGTTATTTATATTTATCATTCTCCTTCTCATTTCCCTTGAATGTTCTACACTTGCACTATTCATTATTTCTACCAAATTTCTTTGACTTTACAATGATTAGTAGTTGAACAAAAATCTTTTAATAATTATTCCATGTGACAACCCATCTAAAGTTTTACAATAATATATTCTTGATGATCTTATGTATCTAGTATACATTATTTAACACCCCATTTTGATAATCACTTTAACTATTCTAATAGTATTATTCTTTCAATCTTTGGAATAAAATAGAGTAAGAATAAAGAAAAGAAGATATAAGAGTACTTTCTATTTTTATACAAACCGTAAATATTAAATATGTCGGAAATACATCTACCACAAGGCTATATTTAAACAAAAATGACACATACGTGACAATTAATTTAATGACATTTAATTTGTGTACCAACCAACAATGCAAGTGATAACAAGAAGATAGTTAAGTTGTAACAATCAATAATAAATTAAATTGGAAATTAGTTGAACCTCTTTTACCTATGCCTAAAGTCTAGTTTTTGACTTTGTTATTGTATTTATCTATTAAATGGAAAATCACGTAAAATGATTTTGAATTTGTATGACGGTGAATTCAAACATCGTGAATTCATCGGTCAAAAGTTTGGAAACCATAGTTACCCAAAAAAAAAAAAGGTTAATTAACTTTCCGGTTTTAATTAATACGTAGTAATATGTATTTATTGGGGTATCGCCTCACTCCTATCACTCCTTCATTATAAATGTTTAGTTAATCATAAAGAGTTATGAGAAATAGGAATTTGATTTAATCTTAAATTCTAAATGTCACATTAACAATTGCTCAATACATGAGATCCTTTTAGAAAGTCGGCATCCAAAAAAGTTACACGATTGATCATTTGGTATATTCTAATTTACCAAGTTTATAGGTAATTTTTATTTATTGGAGTTCATGTTATCAAAACAAGTTAATTACCTTTATAATTTTCAAAAGAAAATATTTATTATACGAGTGTGGAGAAAGTAAATAAAGTTAGTAGTTTAAATTGTGATCAAATATTCAAATATTTAATAGATGTCATAGTCTTTATAAGTACTGGTATTTTAATCTTACAACATTACATTTTTTAATTTTTAAGCAAATGTGTTATCTAATATAAATATAGGTTTAGTATATAGAAAATGATACTTGTTCCTACGTCTAAAAATATTTCTAATTATGTGATGATGACAAGTGAAGAGATGAAAAGTAGAGATGATAAGTGATGTGTAACGCATTCTAAGCGGCATGCATGTTACGGTTAGGAGGATGAGTTAGGAATAAAAATTAGAAGGCTATATTATTATTTTAGGGTTTTTCTAACTTGTGCTATGGTGACACAAGATTAGAAGTGTTTAATAAAGACAAATATTTCTTTAAATAATTTAATTTCTATATTAAAAAAACATTGATAATTTTGGTAGACATCATAAATTTATAAAATTATTAATATCAACGAACATGAGAACATGATAATTTGAGTTCATTTAATGCCTCTTAACCTCTACCAGCATGACACAAATTAAAATTTTCCTTACTCTTAGGGCATTATATTATGATAAACTTATAAAAAGGTTTATACATATAAAAATACATTAATTTATAAACATTTTCAAATCATAAACTTATTTCCACTTAGGGTGAGCATACGACCCGAACGGACCGGACCGACCGTCGGACAGATCGAGACCGGACTGGACCGGACCGGACCGATCACATTCGGTCCGGTCTGCGGTCTCGGCTTTTGGGCTAATTCGGTCCTTGGTCCGGACCAAAACCGACGAATTTGGGCTAATTTGGCCTTGTTGGACCGGACCGACCCGGACCGAGACCGGACCGACCACATTCGGTCCGGTCTCGGTCTAAGATTTTTCCCGAAAATCGGGTCTCGGTCCATCGATCCGGTTTTGGACCGTGCACTTTGGAATTCGCCGAGCTGGAAGATGAGGTGAGTCATTGTCTTCGTGCGGTGCGTGACTCGCCCGCTGTCAGGATCGCCGAGGCTCTTGTTCGGTTGAACTCGTCATTACTTCTTCCCCCGCCGATAAGATTTCCATCACTTTCAAGATAGTCATCACCCCTAATTTCCACTATAGATAAATCTATTCATAAACCTTTTCATATCATAGAACACTCTCAACATTTTCAAAATATATAAATTTTAGACATCTTGATTTCCACTATAGATAAATCTATTCATAAACCTTTTCATCATAGAACACTCTCAACATTTTCAAAATATATAAATTTTAGACATCTTCAAAATTCTAGACCTATTCATGCCACATAGTCATGAAATAGTTTCTCACTATGATAAACAAGTTATTGGACCTCTTCAAAAGATTTTAGACCAATTATTAAAACACCATAACGGGATGCTGTTAATACAGTAATATAGTGTCGTGTGTTTGGGTCGTGTGTTACAAATTAACACTAGATAATTAGATTGTCATGTGATTGAAAATAGCTATAAACGAGTGTGGAAACCCGCGTGATGCAGCGGGATTGGCTTCAAAGGACTTACTTTGTGACGATACTTAAATCTTAGGGACTAATTTTGCCAAGTTTCTATAGTTAGCAATTAATTCTACCGGACTTACTTTGCAACGTTTCAAGCTTAGCTTAAACCATCCCTACACTTATTCAATTCAAAACTTAACTTGCTTAAACCTTAGGGACTATTTTTGCGATTGCTATAGATAGCAATTAATGTTGTAGGACTTATTTTGCAGACACTTAAATCTCGGGAATTGTTTTGCCAAGTTGTGAAACTTTGCATTTAATGTTTGGACTTACTTAGACAATAGCTTTCTGTGTTACGATACTTAAACCTCGCCGACCGATTCTCGCCAACCCGAAACTTTGCGATTTAACGCCATGACGTATTCTTTTCTTCCCGACAATTAGTATATATATATATATAATAAACCAAATATACATAATAAGCTTGCTGGAGACACCATGTCAACAAAGTACATGTCAATAGCTGTAAATTGAATACTTTTCTTGTTCAATTCTATCAGAGGGAATAGATTATTCAAAGGGTTGTATTATACCTCCTTCCCTTACCTCATTTACCCTCTTCTATAACGACTTTATTAACAAAATAAGACAATTGTGTATAACTTTTTGTTACGTATTTTTTGTCTTTTACTACTTTGAATTTGTTAAACTTTATATTTTATGTTACACACTTTTTCACAACAGTTTTACCTACTTTATTAGCAAGACAATACATTTTTATGCTTCGTATTTTTTGTGTTTTACTAATTTTGACTTGTCAAACTTTATATTTTCTATTTCGTAATTTTAAAATAAAAGTAATGAGTAAATTACATAAATAGTCACTGTGGTTTGTCCATTTTTCACGTTTAACATCGAACTTTTTTTGACACGATCACCATTAGGTTTCAAATCGTTATGCATCCAAATCATTAAGGTTTCAATTTCATTACATAAATGGTCACCATGGTTTGAAACTTCATGACCATTTATGTAACGAAATGGACCGAATCAGAACGATTTGAAACTTCAATGACTACGTATGTCAAAAAAAAATTCAATGACTAAATGTGAAAAAAAGACAAACCACAATGACCATTTATGTAATTTACTCTAAAAGTAAAATTATAAAAATAAATAAATTTGAAAGGTATCGGTATCATTTTAAAGGGTGTGCCAATAACCATCCCTTATTCGAATCCCATGTTTGTACACTGCTTTTATCATCCAAGTGATGGGACATATTTTTGGGTATTTTGTAATAAAATGTGAACATGACCGACAAAGGGTCGCGCAACGGTACAAAAGGAGAGCAGATTGGGTGTGGTGAAATATTATAACAAAACGAACCGTGTAGTACTTGTTTCGTTTCAGTTTGCTACCACTTTATAACGGTGCAATACCATACCAGCTCAAGCCTTACGTTAAAAAACCAGTTCTGGACCAGACCCTATTGTCTAACCGAATATACAGGTTCTGGTTCTGGTTCTGGTTCTGGTTCAATTTCACAATTGTCGTGCGTTTTGCACTTACATTTCATCCAATTCACAAAGGTATAGTCGAAACCTAGATAATCAAGTCTTATTCGATCACCTTAAGTAGAATACAGTCAGCATACAGTGGGGAAATATTGGATAGCTCGAGATATAACGGCTAAAGAATAGTACAAAATCTATCTCTCATAAATCAGATTATAAACTCTACAAACACTACCAGGGCGTTTTAGGTTATAAAAATAGGAGCGATGCCCGTAGCGGGAATTAACCAGCATTATCACCTGGCTTATCTTTCTCTTGATAAACTGTCTCTAAACATTCCTTGGCTCGGTGAACTTTTGACTGCAGATAGAAACTCCCGTTCTTGGCGTTTCGTTCAAATAAAGTATGATATTTCTGTAAATAACAAAACATTACCCAAATGTTACAAGAAACTCTATAAAAGACCCAACAAAAAACTAGGTTGATTATATATAAGGTAAACCGACTTAGACAAGACCAACTTTCAAAGATCCCAATTTTAAGGTAATCCGACCACAGACTTAAAAACTGGAAACCATCAGAATAATAAACATGTTAAATACTAGCCTGCGCGATTTCTTCCCAGGAAGAATGCTCGCTGACACCAAGAATTTGTCTGGCTTCTTGTTCGGTCATCGCCTTGCTTCCATTACGCACAGCATTTTTTAATGTTTCTTGAGCAACACCCGTTTTTGATGCATCTGTAATTAAACAAAAACAATTAATATTTTTTTTTATCTGTTGTTCATTTATCTCAAGACAATATTGGACTTTTCAACATTTTAGTAACGTAAAACATTTACCCGTCCTAACCCGAACATACTTTTTTCATGTTACCCAAACCGCCCTTTTTCCCCACCTCTAAGAGAATATTAAACAAACGCATTTCAAAAGTTGTTTCACAAAAGCAAACATCCAAATTGTACTAAAAGTCGTAAGTTAAGTGGCCCCTCATGCAACCACAGAGTGCATGTCTTAAAGCCAATTGAATTGACTACTGACCACGTTTCATAATGTCATTAAGTAATATATATGAAAAGCAAATTATTGACGATAATGGAGTTCCAAGCCAGTTTTACCACTTTCCCACTCGGCATATAGTTTGGTGAGCTTTAATCTTTATATGGTTGTAGCTTTATTTCGAGCATGCATATCACATGATTACATATTGAACAAATGTCCAATCGGATCTAGATTTCAAAAGTAGCTTCACACAATTCTAAAAGGTAAAGCAACACCACTATCAAAAGGTAGCTAGAAGCAATCATACGTGCATCTGAGCCTGAACAACATCATGACCAGAAATACTTTATGCAAATAATTGAAGGTACGCCAAAAGCTATTACTATGTACTCAACAACAACAAAAACCAAAAAGTCTTCTCATAAGCGGTAGTGGACAAAAATACGGATGCCAAATCATTATGAGTTGACGTATATGTCAAATCAGAACCAAATCATAATGGGAAAAAAGTAATGCTGTCAAAACTTACTTTGAAGGGCCTGACGATATGCTTGAACTAAAGCCCTAGCCAGTATTCCACCTCCCATTACAATCAAATTTGCTAGAATTTTGGCGGCCTGCATAAATAAGTTTATGATGTAAATTAAGATTTCTGAACTCCATAAATATGCATCTATATGTTCCATTAATAGTATGTCATACAATTTTGCTCAGAGAGAGATGTAAAATAGAGCAATTGACCATTCAATTAGATGCAATTACGCTCAGGTAAAATCATGAGACCGAACCAAATATAATCAGACATGGAGTTTGCATACAGCCATACAGTAGCCCCAAGATACACAAGGTGAAGGCCAAACAGGGTCTGAAATGGCACTAACTGGTAGTACGACGTCTAATAATCAGACATGGAATTTGCATACAGCCATACAGTAGGCCCAAGATACACAAGGTGAAGGCCAAACAGGGTCTGAAATGGCACTAACTGGTAGTACGACGTCTAATGTATCACAAAAAACCTGAGAATTAACCGCTGACGCATTGTACACTGCTACTAGTGCACCACTGTAAACGGAAGATGATTTGTACACTGCCATTTTTACTTGGCACACCACCAAATCAAATTCCAATATAGATAAAACGCCACAATCAATTATAAACCAGTTACGCAAAAGCATCCAGAGAAGGTGATTGCTTTAAACTTTCTACATCCAGTTCCATATCAACAAAATTGTTAACAGGAAAAGAGACGCTATGGGTGAAATGGAGTAATACATATCGCTTGAAAGATAGAAGCTTTTGGAACGAGCAATTAAAACAGAATGCTAGCTGGGGTTGGCGAATAATGTTACTTATGAGACAACAAATTCGTGAGCATGTAGTTATGAAAGTAGGTAATGGTAAGGAAACATCTTTGTAGTATGACAAATTGACAACTGGTGTGGGAATGGGGCTCTTGTTAGATATTTCACCAAAACGACAAATTCATGGTCAAGGCTTTTCTATATCAACAAATTTGTGTGATATAGTGATAATAAATACGGCGAGATTCAATGGCCTGTGATATGGTTACAACAGTTAGCTGCCATTCAGAATTTAAAACAAGTCCATTTAGGACCACATGATAGAACCCAATGGAAGCAATTGGTAGAACAATTGAACCCAAGATGCAAGGGAAGATGGACAATGAGTACTGTTTGAAGACTGATTTTTGCGGCTACAATTTACCATGTTCGGCAAAAAAGAAATAATGGGTTGTTTGGTAAAGGGCAAAGAAAAAGTGATCGATTATGCAAAACAGCTTATAGTGTGGTCAGAATGAAGCCAATGTGTTTTACTAGCTGTTGTCGTGAATCAACCAAGTCACCTTTTAGCCTTTCTCAACTTAGTTCCAACTTGGTATGTTGCTAACCTAACCTTATATGTAAACTTTGCGTTGTAATCTACAACTCAAAATGCACCCCCTATTTTATTCATAATCATAATTTACCTCCTATATTATCCATTTAGTTATAAATATAAGTAATTGAATTTGTATCAATGTTGCACATCTTTTTTTAACGAACTTCAACAATCCTGACAGCAAGAGTATCCCAGAATCACTACTGAGGCGAGGAATGCCTACCAGTCAACCACACACTTGCATATGCAGAAGACAGTTTCCACTCTCCATATCAGACCAACAGTAGAAGGTATCCATGGTACTCTAGCCGTTAAAGTCCAAGTGGTTTCATTATCTAAATATTTTTTTTGTTCTTTCGACTGTCAATTCCACAGTTTTTGTTCTTCTTATAGCGCGTACAAGGTGGACATACATAATTATACCACCTCTTTCGTGTTAATTTAGCATATAATTATGTAACCAACCAACCAGTGGCGGTAATTTGGATTAAGAACCACAGTGGGTAAAATTGGTAACTACACGTTCATTTGCGCATTTTAGCCAAAATTCACGACAGGCATGACTCGAATCTCTAAAACAACATACTTCCAATATTCATCCACAGTAAGAAAGGTGAAAATCGATAACACTTGCACATGAATCACTAAGTCAGTAGTATCTTCAGGATCCTAACTAACTATGATGTGCCATATTCAAGTAACATCCTATATTAGAACACACGGTGAGAGTATTAACCTTAATTTTCCCTAATGTAGGATCAATGGGAACTTATACAAATGAAATGAATCACCCTTTTTCCCGCTCAAAATACCACATCTCTACTATTATCTTGCTTATGATAACCTTCCAGCTATTCTATGTTTATAGCTTTTCGAGTTTATTAGGATACTGTTTAACGATTGATTCACTTCACTGTAAATCAACCAGTTTTTATCGAAGCAGTAATATAAAGAGTAGAAATAAACAAACTGCAACAAAGAGAGAAACGTTTGACACCGATAATTCAGACGACAATGCTATGAATAAGAAAGAAAATATCACACACAATGGCAAGTTTAAACACATTTTCCGTAGTGCTTCTAATCTCTAGACGTCTTCCATCCTCAGATTATAACTCAAATGAATACGAATAACCTTGTAATATGAACCGGGTCAAAACCATCAAAATTCCTCCGACTCAACAAGTAGATTTTTCTTAACACAAAACCTATTTCTATTTAGTTTTAAGAATTATGTCGAGTACATTGCTCAATAGCCAACTAAAATACATAAAAACATATAAATTCACACACAAACACACATGCAAGTATATATACTATTAATTTGCGAATGACAAGTTCGTCTAATAAAACCACCCCCGGATGACCTCTAAAGCACCTAAACTCCTCACTAGGTACACATTTGGGGGTGGTCAGAGAAAGGGCCGGGAATTGTAACAAGGATATCTTGGTTAAGCCGCGTACATCTGAGTTAAAGACTCGCCCTCCACCTGAACATGGAAAACCTCATCAAAATGACCTCGTGATAAGGCACATGATGTCCTCACAAGAGGTCTACTGTTCAAACCTCACTAGGTACACATATGGAGGTGGCAAGGGAAAGGGTCAGAAATGGTCACTAGAATAATCCCAAGTTCAGGTGTGTATCTGAGTAACCTGAACATGGAAAACCTCATCAAAGTGGCCTAGTGGCTATGCACCTTTGATGTCCTCACAAGAGGCCTAGGGTTTGAATCTCACTACAGGGATGTTTGTTTCGGCTTATATACCGTGCTTATGACTTATTTGGCTTTGGGCTTATTTTCATAAGCTCAGTTTTTGTGGCTTATTTTGAAACTTTTCAGCTTATATAAGCTTATTATGTCATAATAAGCTTATATAAAAGTTTCAAAAAAAGCCACAAAAAATGAGCTTACGAAACATAAGCAGAAAACCAAATAAGTCATAAGCCCGCTACATAAGCCGAAACAAGCACCCCCTACATACACATTTGAGGGTGGCAACCAAGGAAAGGGTCCGAAACAGTCACGGGGATACTCGCAAGTATAGTCTAATTAGCTAAACACTATCATAAGTTATAATCAGCTATATTTTCCACAACTAATCTTAATAACACAAATATTTCATGTATAAATGCATTTATAACATGAAAAAAAAAAAAAAAAAAAAAAAAACATACCATTGTTAATCTGATGAATGAATTGTGAGAATTAATGTTTGATCAATAGAATTTGAAAGAAGAAGGTTCTAGGGTTTGTGAAATGAAGAAATGATGCCGTAAATGAAATGAAATGAATCTTTGTTGTAAACTTTTAAACCCCTCTTCTTTTATGTTGTTTACAACTTGAACCTTAATGCTTTTGATTATTACCGTACTTATTAAGTTGATGGGTGTTATGAATTGATAAAAGTAACTCTTTAACAGATATCAGAAGTTGTAGAATCGTAAAATCATAATACGAAATTATTTATTATATATATTTTTTTAATAAAAGTGTTTGATAAATTAGTCTGTTAACAGTAATTTAACATTTTAACATCTCTAAATATTTTAAAGCTTCATGAATCAGCTTTTTATTTTGGAGCTACTTGTTTAAAATAAAATCTTGAAGTTAGTATTCCAAACAGAGCTACTTGTTTTGAAGGAGATTATGTTTGTAACAAAAAACTTACAGCTCTAAAAAAAGCTCCTTACCAAACAGGCTATCAATGTTTTAAAACTCGGCCGACCCCGGTTTACTGTTGAACCGGAAACCAATTAGGAGGCCGGGTCGGGTTTTTATTATTTGAGAACCGGGTTAAATTGACATTTTTCATTGGTTCGAGTCGACCCGATTTGATAAATCTTGCCAGATTATAACTTTTACCTTTTTTTTTTTTTTTTTTTTTTAAAACAACAAAAAGTTTTTGCTTTCTACCAAAGCTAACAAAACTTTTTGTCATTCCATTTTCGCTAAACTCGGTTAACAAACTCAATGTTCATTTCCTCAATTTAGATTTCAGAGTCTTAACTCTTAACCGTCAATGATACGTAGTGTTTAACTCATTAAAACCCCAGACCCCAAGTTGCAAATATAAAACTTATTCGAAGTGTCTTTAGCAAATATAAAACTAATTCTCAAGTTATTTCAGTAAAGAAAAGTCGAGAAATAGAAAGTTAATATTTTCACAAAGAATTTTTTTTACTTCAAGATCAATCAAATCACTCTTTTTTTCCAATCATTTTTCTTTTATTATTTATTTTTAAATGATACTCAATAACACAATGTAAAAGGAAAATCTGTGCATTTTGTCAAATTTAAGAACCAAATCTGTAGGTTTCTAAAACAACAAGGACCATTTATATAGCTCACTATATTTAACATCCGGTTCAAATATAACCCGGATAAACTCCTAATCCCTAAACGGGTCACCGGAGAGCAAATAAAAAGAGAACAAAATTCCGATCAACTTTTATAAAAAAAACCAGGAAAAAAAAAAGAAAAAGAAAGAAAGAATGGAAGCAAGTGATCCTTTAAAGAGATATAAAGTGGGCATTGTTCCAACAGTTTACTACATTCCTGACTTCATCTCCGACACAGACCAAACACAACTCCTTAACAAGGTTTTTTTTTCTTTTTCTTTTGTCGTTTTGCTGTTTTTTTAGTTTTATCTAGTATATTGTTTTGATAAAGTGTTTAGTAACATAGCTGTATAGTCATAAATAGTAAGCGAAAACGCTAGTTACTCATAAATGCTACTCGAAGTAGCGTTTAGAACCATTAGGAACGCTAGCTGCTTGTTTCCAAACAAGAATTTTGTGCAAAACGCTAACCGCTAGTTGCCGGTTGCTACAAAACGCTCCTAAATGCTTGCTACCAAACATAACCGCTCTACAAAAACCAGTAAGGTTTTTTCTTGATATCCGGGAGGACGGGTCTTTGACTTTGATATA
This sequence comes from Chrysanthemum lavandulifolium, assembly GCA_022545495.1. Classification (NCBI taxonomy): domain Eukaryota; kingdom Viridiplantae; phylum Streptophyta; class Magnoliopsida; order Asterales; family Asteraceae; genus Chrysanthemum; species Chrysanthemum lavandulifolium. The sequence goes on from CM040240.1 coordinate 28,216,922, forward strand.
AGATATGTGTTGCCTAACTAATGTATCCCGTGACTGTTTTCGACCCTTTCCCTTGTCACGTCAAATGTGTACCAAGTTCGAACCCTAGACCTTTTGTGATTAGGTTAGGTAAGGCCATTGGTAGGTGGGTCTTCATAGAGTATAATTTTATACATACAACAACAATAATACCTAATCCTGCCTTAGCGGGGCATGTGGAGGTAGGATGTAGATAGTCACACCCCTATCACGACGGTAGACACGCTTACAAGACCATAGAATTGTTCATAGGAACTATGTATATATAACACAATTGATCAAACTTCAAAGGAAATTGATTTATTTTCCTAAAACTTGTTCCTACGAATTGAGTTGATTGGAGAGTGAGAATGTGGGCCAAGTTTTTTTCATGTGAATTCAGGACATGTATTAGGAAGATTTTTAGGAAGTTTTTTTGTTCGAATACTTCAAACCAAGTTTTGACCGAGTTTTAAGTTTGAAGCAAGTGATTGCCAATTACTAGGTCACTGACCTTGTAGCGAGTAATCTCGGCCTTGTTTAACACTCTTCCTAATGTGTGTACTAAATGACCGATGCCACGTCAAGAATAGTATACCCAATAATAAGATTGTGTGTACTAAATGGCCAGTACCACATCTACAATAGTACACGCAATAGGAAGATTAGACATTTGGTGTATTTTATAAGGAATAGAAGTAGATTGATACACGCTAAAGAATTTTGTGACAAGCTGATACATTTTGGACTAATTATACTTAAAGGGACGTTTTTGTTTGTTTGTTGTAGATATACACGGCTCCTGTATCTAAATGGAAATCTTTGAAAAACAGAAGATTGCAAGATTGGGGTATTAACGGTTTTTGTTAAATTTTGAAGTGTTAATTTTCCTTTGGATTTAGATAAAGTTTTGATTTTTATGTTTTTTCTTTTGGTAGGTGGGATTGTTCATGGAAAGGGTCTTTTGCCTCAAGATTGTAAGCCCGCTTGTTTGTTCTTTTTATATTGGTGTGTTTGGCATTGCGATATTGGAGACGTTTAATAATCGGTTTTTAGTGTTTTAGTCTAGTGAAGTCGGTTTATAGAAAATAAATAAGTGATATTGCAATATTTGTTCTGGTGTGGCAGATTATTGTTTCATCGTTTAAGGGCGTTTTAGGCAATTAGACATATGTTATTAATTAAAGACTGTCCTTTTTCTGTGTTTATGCAGTACCATCATGGCTGACAAAAATTACCGAAAAAATTAGTGAAGAATCGTCTCTGTTTCCTTCAGCGATTAATCATGTCCTCATCAATGAGTACCTTCCTAACCAAGGCATAATGGTTCGTATTAATCGCTTCATACTTAAATTTTCATTTCACTTCTTTTCATTGTTCTTAGTTGTTACCATGTCATAATCCATCGTATATAGATGAAACACTTGAATGTTTATAGTTAGAATCTCTTTACTTAAAAATGGGTCAATATGGGTTTTATATTCAAAGGTCAAGTGGGTCGAATGGAAACTGGTCAATCGGGCTGCCCAACAAGTTTTTAAATGCTTAAAACCTGCTTAGTCGGATTTTTATATTGAAGATACGGTCTTTATAATCTTCAATACTTATCGTTAAAAGGGTCAAAACAAGTGTTTGTGGGTCAGCCCCGGCCTGTTTGGACCCATATTGAATAGTTACCGATATTGACTAGTTATATCTGTTGAAATGTAGCCTCATCAAGATGGTCCTGCTTATTTCCCGGTGGTAGCTATACTTTCACTAGGGTCACCTGTTGTTATGGACTTCACGCCCCATGCGAAGTTAGTAGGCACTGCAAGCAATATTGAAGATACGGGTTCTATAGAAGGAACCAATGATGAAGAGTTACCAAACCACCATCCTTTCTCTATTGCACTGATGCCACGCAGTTTGTTGATATTTAAAGACTTAGCTTACTCAGGTAATTAAGTACATCTTATGTCAATTACGTTAAACAAAAACTTATAAAGAATTTGGTCGAAGTCAAACGATTCACAAGTTAGATTACTAGTATTACTTAAATAAGTATCTATTTTTGAGATCATATTTTAAACACTAGAAGCTTACAAAAAATGATTTTTTTTTTGAAAAATAGTGTTATGAGTCAACCTGACCCGGCATGCTCAGTCCTTGCAAAAATTACCCGTTTTCACTTAAAAAAAAAATTTGAATTACCCGTTTTTACTTGACACACCCGTTTGCCATGTTTAGTTTTTTACCCAGTCTCAATGAAATAGTGTTTTTTTTTTCCCCCTCCTTTTGAATGGCAATTCAATGAAACAGTTTTAACCTTTATCTTTTGTGTTGTTTATGTACAGAGTATTTGCACGGTATAAAAGATTGTGAAATTCAGCCATATGATACGGTAAGATGGCTAAAGAATCATTATAGTATCGATAAATGGATTAATATACTAATTTCTTATTTGGTTCTTACGTCGTTTTATACACTTCGATTTTCAGGCCGTGAACGCCACAGAGGTTTTAAAACAACAAAGTGCTGTCGAAACACATGATGAAGACTTAAAGGCAATTCATAGATCAACCACTAGGGTTTCGTTGACATGTCGAGTTGTATCTAAGGTTCATAAGAATCTCTTCAGGTTTTGAAATTGCTTTGAGTAGTCATTTTAGCTGTTTCGATCGAGACTGATAACGTTGGTATTGAAAGGATATCGCAAGTTTTAGTTGATCTATTTATCGATGTGTTTATCATCATTTCTTGTGCATCGTTTTCAGTAGTATCGTGTAAGAATCATGTTTTGATGGTCCACACAATAAGCTCAGTTTAGGTAGTTGCAAATTACCCACCAAACTGTTTTTGTCTCCAAAATAAAATTGTGTTTTTCTGCCAAGCTAAATCGTCACAACTGCTTGTGATAAACAGGGAAAATGGTTTAAGAAAGTTGCATAAAAAAATTGCTCTGTTCAACATACACCAAAAAGAACATTTCATGATCGGTTTTTTTTCTTTGTCAATGTTGTTCTGTATGTTCTTTCCTTCGAGCACATTGATATCATCTAAGATGTTAGATCAGTCATGCGACATTTGAAGAAACACACACATGCCCGCTTGATAATACATAAATCAAAATATAACAGTAATAATGAAATAAGTTATCTGGTATATGCTTAGGTATGAATGACTGCAGAAAAGTAATTAACATGCCTGATTCTGTTGAATCGAAACAAACTCTATGTTTGAACTCGTTTTTCTAGCAAAAGGCATACATCAAAAACGGTCTTTTCAACAAAAGTTAAACGCTAAATACATGATCATAACTAAACGGCCAGCCATATGACGACAGAAATAAACATGCGGCCAAACAAAACATCAGACAGTCTTTAAGGCCAACTAACGTCCAGAAAACCTCAACATAAACTATTTGGGCCGCCAAAGGGTCAGTTTCCATATTTTTTCTCACGAAAAAAGAGATTAAATTTCCTTCAACTGTTATTTGTAAGAATCATACTTTTTCTTCTTCGGAACAACTATTTTCCACATCTCACTTGTGATATCCGTCGCAACATCCGTGACATTGTAGAAACCATCTTGTGAAAATATCTCAATGGCGTAACCTACATAAAGATCGTCGGTATCCAGGTGGGCCCCAAGTTGTTGCATTATTGGGTCGTTGTTCTACATTTGATCAGCTTGCTATGCAGCCTCACCTTCTCAAGTGACCTCACAGACATCGCACTTCCTTATCTTGCAGCCTCACCCATTAATTAGATTGTTAGTATTCTCTCTTGTGTTACATTGCACACAACTTAGAAAAAGCTCTTATGAGTGCCATGGACGTTGAACCTCTCTCTGACAGGCCAACTGATGAAACCGACATGTTCGTTGTTGAATCTCTTTCCCACTTGACTGTAAGATTATTGATTTCAGGTTAAATAGATTCACTTTTTTCAGTGTTGCATTAGTACACTTGTAACATGTATACTTGTAAAATATATAATATGCTAAATAATGAAGAGTCGTGAGTTTGAAACACATTACACCACCGCGATTGTTATCCATATACATGTGTAACAACTAGAATGTGGGTTTAGTGGATCAAGATGTGTTCCGGTGAAACGGGTAACTTTTGTACCGTTGAAATGGGTGAAGTCAGGTGACCCGAAACACTTTGGGCGTCAAGATATGAATACACGAGTTATGTTAAGTTTTAATAATAATTCAGTTTGAGTCGCTTAAGAGTTTGTTTAGACTGTTCGAGTGAAACAAATTTTATGAGAGGGACAAGCTTTGTATAAGCCCATATACATAGCGTATAAGTATTACGCAAAAAGATCTGTTCAAGTTCTAGAATATGGTTAGTAGGACTTAAGTTTTACTACCAAGTGTTACATCGTCAATCCCTCACATATAAGATCGGAAATTTTGCCTGTCTCATATACCTGACACATTCTACACTACAACATCGTCAATTCATCATGTCTCATCATAAGCTCTTTCAATGATCAAGTCACACATCATATTCACATTACACATACATATATAACCATAACCCGATGCATGCTTTCATTAAAACATATAAACAAAAGGATTGCATTTCGCCCAGAATTTATGACAACAAACCATGCACAAAATGGATCTTGTAGCAATTTCGTTTCACGAGTTAGTACATCTCAGACAGGTTTCCAGGCGGATAAAATTTCATTGACGACTTCGCTTACCAGTTCTCTGTCAGCAGACTGTAAGAAGGCATCAAATTTTTCTTTCATGTCCAAAACCTTACCAAACTTCACTAGATACTCAATGCAGCGCACCTTCAATCTCGAAGCATGATACATAAACGAAATTAGTAGCGTCTCTAGCACGTTCTCTGAGTGAATATCTTCAATTATATTTTCTTGACACGCTTCTTTCAAGTCAGCAACATCGTACTTGTCTGCAGCTCTGAGAAGGTCAAATCTGTGGGTGAGAAAATCCTCGTATGCAATGTTATTCGAGTATAAGTAGCTAAGAAAAGCCTGGGTAAGTTCAATGGACATGTCAGGGATATTTATGGCAGACACATCTTTTTCTTTGAGATCTTGAGTGAACATTCTATCAAAGACTGGTGAACGGGCTGCAAGAACTGCCCGGTGTGCCGCAATGCTTCCATTAGAAGCCGAAATGATGATATCGGTGTGGATACTTTCTGAAAACAATCTGCCAAACGCAGACATTGCTTTTGCATTCTGGTTAACTGTAAAACTTTTTCTCCAAATGGAAGGAGGAGAACCTACCTGTTTGTACCCATATTATCAGGCATCAGATACGTATATGAAACTAATACCGAGGAAAAACAAATATAGCTAACCCCTACACTAGAAAATTGAAGTGGAAGTAAGACTAAAAAACTGTAAAATTGAAGAGGAAAAAAGTCATTTTTGCCTCTTATGTCTAGAATAAACAAACACTAACGTTAAGCGCACGCAGGCATAAGGAATAAACAAACAGTAATGTCACAAAATTGTTTTGCAAACAACGACATCTAAAAACACTATATATCGGAAAGAATGAAACTTACGTTCGAGGATGCAGTCTTGAGATCAAGAAACTCAACCTCGACGATAAATCTGTTTGTCAATGAAACCCCGTGCACCCAATTAAAACCCTCGGTCGAATTAATTAGCGTATCCCTGAATTCTGCATCCATACATAGCTTATTAAAGAAAATTAGAAAACACATGCATATATATTTATTTTCATTGTTTTCTTTGTAAACCAAGACTATCCTAACTTTCTTTCTTCATTTTTCTTAACTCTATCCCTATATAAAGAAAGGGATGGAACATTATTTGACCGTGTTTTCTAAATTTCTAAAAAATTAGAGATACAAAACTAGGAACTATTTCGTCAAACTAACTGCTCCCTAAACTAGTAATGGACGTTTTATTTGAATGACTGAAGTCATATATTGAAGTTACCTGTATTTAGCAAAGTATTGCGACCATCATCAACCACTGAGACCAGACGCATGTTAAAGGAAGCAACAATAGGCAGACTGTGTCCATGTGGCATAAGTTGAATAGCACCATTCAGCTCTTTCAGGATTAAGTTCCTTCAATTTACATCGGGAAAATGTCATCTAATAGCAATCAACTAAAGTCACTCATGTTTTATTTCAACTACAAAAACCACTCAAGTTTCAAAACTGTTTCAGTGAAGTCACTCAACGATTGCAAAAACCACTCAATTTTTAATATCCGTCTGACTTTTGTGAATTTTATAAAGAAATAGATTAAAAAAAATTATCTTTTAGAGTTGTCTTTAACGGTTTCATTCAAGTGTACCTTGAATAATAGTCAGGGGCGGAGCCGGAAAATATTTTGCTCGAGGGTCACACTTTAATAATTTTTAAAAACTACACCACAAATTGTGTGAAAAAAAAAATAATAAATAAATATTTAAAATATTTACACTACAATTTTTTTTTTCGTGAGGGGACTAGTGACCCTTGTGAACCCCCTTGTCTCCGTCCATGATAATAGCCAACCGTGAGTTTAACTTTCTCCTGACTAATTTTATAATAACCAAATTACATAGTTTGTGTTCCTTATGTTAAAAAATGGTTCAAAATTTTCACAAAATTAGAACAATATTTAAACTTTTATGAATTATTTATGTAGTGAAAATAAAGTTTGAGCCAATTATTTTTGTATCTAAGAGTAAGGATCAAATAAGAAGCAAAAGTAAAATAAGAAGAATGAGAAATAACCACAGCGGCATATTTCAGATGCATTTAAAAAATGAGATGCATCTCCCATAACATTCTCCTTATTCATTTGAAATGTGTGGCTGAAAACATTTCTCATTCTTCTTATTTTTATTTGTCTTCTTAGTGGAGTTTGGTGACTTTAGTAAAGAATCGAAACAAAATAATTATCGAAATGAGTTACCGCCAGTGCTCGATCCTGAATGTTGGGGAACGAATTCGTCCCAGTAATTATCGATACGCCACTGAACAAGACGGGACGTCGAATCAACACGTTGCTTATTAGTTTCATATCGAATGGACATCGTTCTTATAGGTTGCAAAACTTGGAATAGACTTGCTAGTATTTCAAACAGTTTTATGGGTTACTTTTTTGCATGTGATGATATCAATTCTTTTATAAAGTGAATTTTTCATTATTATTCAAAGTAAAGCACTCCCTCCGTCTCAATTTAATTGTCACAGAGAAAAGCAAAGTTTAATAAAAGTGAAACTTTAATTTTAACCACACAAATAGAATATTCCCCTTTATATTCCCTAGTTTTTACTAAAAAGGGAAAGTGGACAATTTTTTTGAGACATCCAAAAATGGAAATATGGACAATTAAATTGAGACGGAGGGAGTAATAACTTAGGGGTTAAGTCGCACGATGATATGTGTACTTTTTAAGGAGTTGACAGTTTTAATCCTTATGGTTAAAATGATTTGCAAAAATAGTTCATATTTTTACATTTCAAGTTTAAATTCTTCCATAATTACATGTTTAACCCAAAAGTATTTTTAAAATCAGTTTGTATCCTCAGATTATGGATTTGGCAGTTTATACCCTTATTTTCCAAAAGTTACAATTTTTAACCCTCAAGTTTAGTAAAGTTTACATTTTTAGTCCAAAATACATATTTTGCAAATGTTATCATTTCTTTTCAATGAAAATAGTTCCAGTAGCTTATTCAAGCTTAAATAATAGCTTATTGGGACGTTTTACTTTTAGCTTATTTTGGTGTTAATGGGCCTTAAACGAAACTGTTAAGGCACGTTAACAGTTTTGTGGATCCAATAGACTAACTTCAATTTACAAAACAACTTATACTTAGCTTATACTAAAACTGCTTATTTGTGTTCATTGGGCTTTAAGGCCCGTTAAGCTTATTCAAAGGTTTTCTAACTGTTGCGAGTGAGCTGAGCTTTTGGCTTGTGAAAATTATTAAATGAGCTTGTAAGAGTGGCTTATAAGCATAACCTGATTGTTTAATGTATAAAGAATTTAGTCAAACATTTATTTTGGTATTGTGTATGTTGGAACATAGTTTTACATGTTCATTGCTAAGTGACAAAAGCTTACGAGAAGTGTATTAACTTAGGCGGTTTCATGAGTTGTTTTCAAGTGAATAAGGAACGTGTGACAAAGAGTGTTTATATGTTGTTGTATGTTAATAATAAGTGTCTTGATCTGGCATAACGCGCGTTAGAGTCAAAGGAACTTCCTTTCGTCGAGCAAGTTTTCAACACCCTAGGCGGTGAACCTAATCGTTGTAGTGTAGTATTAGGGTAAGCCTCGAGAATTGATATCGCTTTCTGGGGAATAGGAATGATAGTGGGAAATTACTACGCTAAGGTTGGGGTTGAGAAAGATTATTTTTATTTTTTTATTTTTTTAGAAAATTAGATTATTTTTATTTTTTTTTATTTTTTTTTAGAAAATTGAAATGTACGAATCTCGGGGTATTGGATTTGGGGGGTTGGTATTTCTACCGATTACTCTACTTATCTAATTATCTAATTAACTAAGCTAAGGTGAGTGTAGTCTATGTCTATTGTTGTGTGCTCGTATAATGATTTAAAGATGTGTTTACCTAGATGCTATTACTCCCTAGTTATCTCCTATTGATGATTGAATTTTCACGTCCTTATTCTTAACGCGTTGTCTTCTAAGGTCGTAGGGTATCGTTTTCCTAACTCTTTGAGACTACCTTAAAGTTATTGCCTCTGAAATCTCTAGGATTCATAAACTAACTCTAAGGTTACCTTTGGATGTTTAGCCTACAATAACTCTAGGGGATTATAAACTAATGTTCACAAAGATTACTCAAGCATCAAAAACACAACGAATGGCCTATCACAATACTAGGTCAATCACAATTAAGATAAGAGACAACCAATCAATATTCAATACCTAGGTTTCATAGATCTAAGCAAACACACAAATAAATTAGTCGGACATGGAAAACATGCAAGCATACACACAAACAATTGAATACATAATTGAATTAATGAAGTAAATCACTTATCTTGTTGTAAAATATGGTATGGAACCTAAGATACCGCCAAGACAACAAAGTTTGGTTTAGGTTTTACTCCAAAACTACCTCCTCAAATTTTGAAAATTGAATTCTATATATGAGTTACAATATCGCGACGGCGTCACTCTTTATTTGTGGCGCCGTCGGTCGCCATCATTAGGTTTTCGTCTTGTAGCGTCAACTTTGTGGCGGCGTCACCTTATGGTTGTGACGTCGTCGGCTTCATCTTCGACGCCATCGGGATCCAAATCTAGGCCGTTCGAGTTGTGACGCCTACTATTTAAAACCCGATGCCGTCAAGTGAAAAATAGCAATTTGGCTTCGAGTCGTCTCAAAATGTGTTGCGACGGCGTCGCCATTTATCGTGACGCCGTCACTGCCATTCAGCTGACTTGAGTGTCTTGATTCTTGACTTTGGCCATTTTCTTCATATATTCGCGCCTATTCGTCCGAATAAGTTTCATTCCAGCAATATGCCTTCAAGAGACCTAAAAAGTGAAAATGAACGAAATTAAGCAGTAACGGATACAAAAGTGATCGATTAAGGGCTTAAATGACCCCTCAAAAGTGTACCTTTTAAACCCTTATCAAATATCCCTACACTTGGTATTTACTTGTACTCAAGCAAATGTGCTTTTAGCCAATTAATTTATAAGTTAGGGGTCATGAAGCATTAGTTTAGAACAATTCATAACATGTATAAGCCCCGCAAAAGTCATAACAAGCACGAAAATTACATACTAGCACCTCACAAGTGGTGTTTGGATACTCTCATCTCTCGGGTGTATATGAAATATATCGAGTTGGAAATGGAAGATAAACACTCATTAACCGGTCCTAGTATATAGATTACCATAGGCTTGAGACTAGATCAAACCTCCATCGCTTTTGGCGTAAGCACCTTGGAAAAACTATCCAAGAGGTCTTTTAAAGGGTTGTAACGTTAGGCTTACGGTAGGGAAACAATGGGTTTGGTGGGATAGGAGATTTAGTGGTGGCAAGTCAAAAATCTTTATGTTACAAGCATGAGAAGAATGGCGTTGCTAAGCCAAGACTCGACACTCTAAACTCTGGATAAATTGAAACAAACAAACATTAATTTAAAGATAGATGTAGGATGGTAGCCCGTATGTTTTTTTTTATTTTTTAATTTTTTTTAATTGAACACTCTATTTTTTTTTTCTCTTTTTCTCTTTTTTTTTTCGATTTTTTTTTCCATACACTTTTACTCTACCATCCTCTACGATAATATCAAAATATCAAAATAATAGGGATTTATAGGCACATCCCTACACTTGAGTTTTTATTACTCTAACACTAATTTGACCCGAATTGAAAATATCAAAACACTTGGAGTACATTATTACGTAAATAAAGGGAATTTGAATTTAACGTTCCTTCCCGTCACTTCATAAAATTTAACTTTTCCCATGAGTCCCAATCGTCCCAAAACTGTGTACAAAGGATATGAACTGACTTAGAAACTTATGCAAGCAACTAGATAATTGAACTAAGGGTTTAGTATGATAACAATAATGCACTAAAAGTGAGTGCATACAAGGTTGGCTAAGGCGATTTGGGTGTACATTTGGGGGTGGATTGTAAACAATGCTCTTCATTGATATTCGGAAAACCGAAACATCACGAGAACCACGAAAAGGATAGGCTCGAGGGTTAACTAGGGGTATCGTGTACTAAAGATGAGTACAACGCAAGGGTGTGGGAATTACTCAACCGATGTGGAAGAAGTAATTATAATACGGGTATCAAACAAGGGTTATCCTAATGCCTCTTATCATTTAGTTATTCCTAACTACACAAGTGTAGTCTCACTAGCGATCTCGAAATGCATCACAAAACAATAACTAGAATCTATTATACTATCGGTATACTCTCGAAGCATTAAAGTGGAATGCTTTAATTCCTACAAATCTAAGGGCGATCCTCATATTTTGGGTGGAATTTAAGTGGTAAAGGGTTTTGTGCTAGTCATATAACTTTCTATCCATGAGACGCTTTATTAAGACTAATGGCCCACTCCTACATGTCATGAAAAAATTTGAATTTGGTGCCAAAATTACCCTAACCGATATTTCTCATGGTTTATTACACAAATGAAATTGGACAAGGCAAATAGTCAAGGATAAGCATAGTTTCAAAGTTCCCGTTTTATTTTCCCTCCCTACACTTAAACTGAACATTGTCCCCAATATTCCCGAAAGTATCAAATTTATGATAATGGAAGGTAATTAAAACGAAAGAAACTAATACTCCCCGATTAGCTCGGTAGGATCCGTGTGAAGTAGTGGTTAAATCCTTCTTCAAGAAGAATGTATCGTGAAATGCTCCATCCAATCTTATGTATCATCTTCTTGATAAATAAAACACACACACTTGAAAACAAACGAAACCTTCGCGTAAAATCGGCGGTAACAATATATATGACTCTATTAAACTAGGATATAATGCTTGTGGAATGGATGTTTACTGATTTTCCGGAAAATTAAGACACGAGAAATTCCAAAATTTATAAGTAACACAGAAAACAAGAAAAAGTTAGAAGTTGTTCCTACTCCTCCCGGCGTCGTGAGATTGCGATCTGGCGCGTCGAGTTATCTTGACGAACTGGTCTGCGATTTTCGGAAAAATTCGGAATATTTATATCTTTAAAATCGGAAAAATTTCATGCAAAACATCCACTATGAATCGATACAAGCATTTGACTCTAACAAACGCACATATATATCTTTTTATTAATCGTAATTCTCATGTTCACGTTTATTTTTGAAAACATGTGTAATCCTCCCTACACTTATCCCTTTTGTAAAATACCTTTATTTGTAATTAAGACGAGGTTAAAGATAAAATAAAGCATTTTTACAAATTCAAACATGAGAATAAACAATCAATAAAAGATATACGACACACAAACAAGCAAACAATTAAGCATGGGTTGCATCCCACGAAGGGCTTTTCTTTATTTATGAGTCTTGTAGCTAGACTCGAAGTCGTGCCCCTACGTTCCCCTAATCTTAGAGGTCCATTCGATTTCCTTCACTCTTCTCTCATCACAAATATACTCAGAGCCTAATTCTAGGCAAGCGGTGTAGTAAATCTTGTTCTCCCAATCTACTTCAAAGGCCGGAATGTTGTCTACATCTAGATCGTCAATACCCTCAAACTTCTTATTTTTGTAGGGCATTATATACTTAACACATTCGGTTCTGTTTGAGAACTTGGCTATTCCTTCCTCTTTATCATAAACCATCTTAGATTCCTCAATAAATGGTCTCCCAAGTATCACATCTCCTAAAAACCCATCAATGATGCCCTTAACATTCTCCAAGACCATGAAATCACACCTATATGTGAAGTTACCTACGAAGACATGCAATCCTTTGGCCCTCCCAACATAGTTACTCACTTTCCTAGGGTGAAAGGGGTCCCTCATAGGTCCTAACTTTTCGATCATGATCCAATTGTAGTAGAGCCTAGACATTATGTTCATGGGTGCCTTATAGTCAATGTAAGTGTGATCCCTATATAAGTATCCAATCATGCACGGTATCTTAATATTTTTAGGGTCACCACTTCTAATGCAAGGCTCGAAAGGTGGATGCGGGAAGTTAACTACGTTATAGTGATAGGCAGTTTCCTTCCCATTAGGGTATGAATTGAAATACTCCCTAAGTTCTTCCTCCTCCTTACATCCTTCCACAACTTCTAATACCTTATAATCTCCTTCTTCTAACTCATCATCTGAATCACTCGAAGTTGACTTACTATCTAAAGTGCCAGTGGATTCCCTAAGGGCCTCCTCAAGTGCACTTTCAATTATCCTATTCAATTTTTTAAGCTCTCATATTTCACTAACAATATAAGCTCGGAGTTGGTTGGCAAAAGTTGGATCAAATGGTAGGTTGTTGTTTGGTGGATTATCACCTTCCATGATGAAAAGTGATGGGATTACGAACAAAGGTCACGAAGAAGGGGGATAGACTACAAGGAAGCTAAAAAATGAGAAAAAAGCTTACTTGATAGGAATCAAGCAAGAGAACCTAAATGAGGTGGAAATCTAACTAGCTATTCTATTCCCGGCAGCGCCAAAACTTGATACTGCACAACGCGCGTTCGGGGTCAAAGGAACTTCTTTTTCGTCGAGCAAGTTTTTCAACACCTAGCGATGAACCTAATCGTTGTAGTGTAGTATTAGGGTAAGCCTCGGAATTGATATCATTCTCTGGGGAATAGGAACGCTAGTGAGAAATTACTACGCTAAGGTTGGGGTTGAGGAAGATTATTTTTATTCTTTTTTTTATATATATATTTTAGAAAATTGAAAGGTACGAATCTCGGGGTATTGGATTTTGGGGGTTGGTATTTCTACCGATTACTCTACTTATCTAATTATCTAATTAACTAAGCTAAGGTGAGTGTAGTCTATGTCTATTGTTGTGTGCTCGTATAATGATTTAAAGATGTGTGTACCTAGATGCTATTACTCGCTAGTTATCTCCTATTGATGGCTGAATTATCACGTCCTTATTCTTAACGCATTGTGTCTTCTAAGGTCGTAGGGTATGCGTTTTTCCCTAACTCTTTGAGACTACCTTAAGGTTATTGCCTACGAAATCTTTAGGATTCATAAACTAACTCTAAGATTACATTTGGATGTTTAGCCTACAATAACTCTAGGTGATTATAAACTAATGTTCACAAAGATTACTCAAGTATTAAAAACACAACGAATGACCTATTACATTACTAGGTCAATCATAATTAAGATAAGAGACAACCAATCAATATTCAATACCTAGGTTTCATAGATCTAAGCAAACACACAAGTAATTAGTCGGACATGGAAAACATGCAAGCATACACACAAACAATTGAAGACATAATTGAATTAATGAAGTAAATCACTTATCTTGTTGTAAAATAGGGTATGGAACCCTAAGATCACGAGAGGACACCAAAGTTCGGTTTAGGTTTTACTCACAAACTACCTCCCTCAAATTACGAAAATTGAATTCTATATATAGAGTTACAACATGCGCGTCGCTCTTTATTTGTGTGCCGTCGGTCGCCGCCATTAGGTTTCGTCTTGGCCACGTCAACTTTGTGGCGTCACCTTATGGTTGTGACGTGTCGGCTTCATCTTCGGCGTCGTCGGATCCAAATCTAGGCCGTCGAGGTTGTGACACCCTACTCTTTAAAACTGATGCCGTCAAGTGCAAAATAGAAATTTGGCTTCGAGTCGTCTCAAAGCGTGTTGCGACGGCGCGCCATTTGGTCGTGACGCCGTCACCTTCATTCCAGCTGACTTGAGTGTCTTGATTCTTGACTTTGGCCATTTTCTTCATATATTCGCCCTTTTCGTCCGAATAAGTGTCATTCCGACAATTTGCCTTCAAGAGACCTAAAAAGTGAAAAGGAACGAAATTAAGCAGTAACGGATACAAAAGTTATCGATTGAGGGCTTAAATGACCCCTCAAAAGTGTACCTTTTAAATCCTTATCATGTACCAACCCATTTTTAGCCATGTTAGGATTCAAGTGAGCATATTTGCTTGGTTTAAGCTTAACAAAAGCATGGTAAAATATATGGAAAGCTTAACATGATCAAACCGGTTATAAAACAACTTAAGGTATTCAAAATTTAACTAAGTGTTGAGGATGACTTACAACACCTCAAAAGGTGGGGTGTATACTCGTCTGTGGACTTGGTGAGGGTGAGAGGATTTTGTGGCTCGTTTGTGTACACACCAAGGATTGGAGAGGGGCTTCTACTTGGATTGTACACGCTATGGATCACATACGGCTTGGATCTTTCCTCCTCGACTTGTTACAAAAAGAAAAGGACTTGAAAGTGTTTTGTTTTGTGAGTTTGAGTGTGTATGTATAGATCTATGCATGGGTGGTATATTACGTGAATGGGAGTCAAGTGGAGGGACAAAGAGAATATAGAAGGGGATAATGAATAGGAGGGAGGCTAGTTAGAGGAGTAGGGATACTTGAGTAATATTCCAAGTTGTATATACAAGTGTTAAGAGTATGAACAAGTAGGAGGTCTCGTTTTAGGGTGACTAAGCAAATGACAACCGACCTTGTGTTTTAGTTTGGATACTTTGGGTCTAAGAAATGTTTAACGTGCAACATAGTGTCAGAGATGCGTTTGAGGTCCTAGTTGGGTTTAGACATCACAATGGTCAAGTATTGATCTTGTGAAAGTCTTTCAAGGGATCGTTTGGTTTAGAAATCTCAAAGGGTCCAAACAACTTAGTAACGTGACCAAATAGGAGAAAGAGGGCACGTTTAGGTTTAGTGAGACATAAGGGGTACTCAATACACTTAAAACATTCATTTGAAAATGTTTAGGACATTTTAGAAATAGTTTGGATGGTTTTGATCAAATTTGGTACGTTTAAGAAATGAGTGATCACGCTTAGCTTTGATGTTCGTTTACTATTCATATGATCGTATAAGTTATACATTTTAGTTGTTCTTGATTCCTTTCTATGTGATTATTCGAGTGGTGTAATTAGTTATATACATTGTGTGTTAAATTTCCATGAAAACGATCCAAAGTGAGTGAGTGTTGAGTCGTTTATGCATTAATAGTTAAGTGTGTTATTGGGTTTGGTTAATGGGCTTAGGATTTGTAGGTCCAATAAAATAATTAAGGGTGCATTTGGTGTGTAATTGGGTTTAATCATGGGCTTAAGTGTTAACGAGGTCCATCAGGTGTTATTGGATCTAAATTGGTATTTTAGGCCCAATAAGAGAAAAGTGGGAACCAGGGGGGGGGGGGTTGTGAGCATTTTGTGGTGTTTTGGTGATCAAAACATTACTAGGGTTCATTTTGTACAGGTTTAAAAATATCATGGTACGTGTGTGAGCTCGTTCTTAGAGAGTGTGTGAATCACATAACATATATTGATTCATTGTTGTACAGTGTAAGCAAAAGTTAAAATTTTTGCCTAAAAATGGGTGTGTGAGCAGTAATACATCATTAATCCTTGATTAACGTTTATTAATAACTGGAGATTTTTACAGGATGTTAGAGTACCTACCCGTCATTCAAATTCCGTCCAAAATTTAAGTTTGTGGTGGTTCGTGAGTGTTGTTTAAGGAAACAAGTGTGGGTATTTGGCGCGAATTTGGTCCTCACGCTCCCAAGTATACTCGGGTCCTCGCTTAGAGTTCCATCGAACTTTAACGATGGGGATACGGTTTTGCTTCAGCTGTTTTACTTCTTTATCCATAATCTCCACTAGTTCTTTTGTGAAAGTGAGTTTGCCATCGTGTCGGATCTCTTTTAGTGGAAGCACAAGAAATTCTTCGGATAGGAACTTTTTCAAGTTTGACACGTGAAAGACGTTGTGCACTCGGCTGAGTTCTTCTGGAAGCTCCAGTTGATATGCCACTGGTCCAATCCTTTCTAGAATTTTAAACGGTCCAATGTACCTCGGGTTTAACTTTTCGCGCTTTCCAAAGCGTACCATCCCTTTCCATGGAGATACTTTCAACATTACTCTATCTCCTACATGATTCTATTGGTTTCCGTCTCACATCAGCATAACTCTTTTGTCTGTCTCTAGCAGCTTGCAGACTTTGTGTGATCTTAAATATCTTTTCTGTTGTTTCATGAATCAGTTCAGGTCCTGTGAGTTGTACTTCTCCTACCTTGGCAAGTGATCTACACTTTCGACCATACAGTGCTTCAAACGAGGTTGCCTTAATACTGGCATGGTAGTTGTTGTTGTACGAGAATTCTGCCAACGACAAGTGTTTATCCCAACCTTTTCCAAAATCAATCACACATGCTCTATGCATGTCTTCCATAGTTTGAATCGTTCTTTCACTCTGTCCATCATTCTGGGGGTGATATGCGGTGCTCATATCTAGGCGAGTACCTAAAGCTTTTTGCAACGACTGCCAAAATCTAGAGGTGAATCGGCTATCTCAATCTGAGATAATGGAGATGGGCACTCCGTGTCGGGTCACTATTTCTTTCAGATATAGCTGTGCGAGTGTGCTCATTTCATCAGTTTCTCGGATTGGTAGAAAATGGGCAGACTTGGTGAGTCGATCAACGATAACCCATATGGTGTCTAATCTGGTGGATGTCTTTGGGAGTTTGGTGATGAAGTCCATTGTAATCCGTTCCCATTTCCATACGGGAAGATCGGGTTGTGTGAGTAATCTGACGGTCTCTGACATTCTACCTTTACCTTGGAACAAGTCAAACATTTCCCGACATACTCAACGATGTCGGCCTTCATGTTTGGCCACCAATAAAGTTTCTTAAGATCTTGATACATCTTATCAAAACCGGGGTGGATGGAGTACTTTTATTTGTGAGATTCATGCATGATGAGGTATCGTATACCTCCATAGAGTGGAACCCAACTTCCTTCTTTAAAACATAGCATTCCATCTGATCTTTTCAAAAAACCATTCTCAATTTTGGGCATGCCGTAGATTCTTTCACTGGGTCTGTTCTCTTCTCTGAGGGCTTCATACTGAGCTTTGAGGATTTGTGATGGAAGTGGTGAACAAATTGTCATTACTAACGATCGGACTCGGAGGGGTACGTTCCTTTCTGCTTAAAGCATCGGCCATAACATTTTCCTTCCCTGGGTGATAGCGAATTTCGCAATCATAATCACTGAGTAGCTCTAACCATCGACGCTACCTCATGTTTAACTCCTTCTGATCAATAATGTGTTGAAGACTCTTGTGATTTGCGAATACCGTGCACTTGGTGCCGTACAGGTAGTGTCTCCATATCTTAAGAGAAAATACTACTGCTCCTAATTCTAGATCATGAGTTGTATAGTTTTCTTCATTCTTCTTAAGCTGTCGAGAAGCATAGGTCATTACTTTGCTCCTTTGCATCCATACTGCGCCTAAACCGTGGTGTGATGCACCACAATACACTACGAAGTCTTCACTTCCTTCTGGTAGTTCCAAGATTGGTGCTTCACAAATTTTTTGCTTCAATAGTTAGAAAGCTGGCTCTTATTTCTCTCCCCAATCATACTTCTTGTTTTTCTGCGTCAGTTGTGTTAAAGGCTTTGCGATCTTCAAAAAATTTTCGATGAATCTTCTGTAATAACCAGCAAGTCCTAGAAATTGCCGAATCTTTGTAGGGCTGGTAGGGGATGCCCATTCTTTTACTACCTTGATCTTGGTTGGGTCTATGTGAATGCCTTGACTATTGATGACATGTCTGTTGGGAATTAAACGTAACAGTACTAATTGCTATAGGTACTGCCAGACATACAAACAAGACTAGTGAACAATACACTAGCAGTACTAACTGCTAGTATATATGGTTTGTACTGACAATAGGATATGTATGCGTTTTTGTAATTATAGAATAGATTGCATGTATATCTTATACATTTAAATAAAGGACTCCTTAAGCTATAAAAGGAGATCCGAGGGTTAGTAGTTGGTATGTATCTTTTGTTTAGCTTCAATGTTGTAAACCCTAGTGATAAGGAAAGATCACTCGTATTATAATCAATAATATTGAAAAATTTTGTTACATTATTGTTTACTGTTCCATACACATTCAATTATCATTGTCTTCTAAAGTGGTAAGTAGTAGATTCCGCATACTACTTGTTATAACCTCAAAGATCTATTAACACAAGTCTCACAAGGTGTTTAGATCCTCACAAGTGGTATCAAAGCCTTGGTTTATGATACTTTGATTTAGAAGATAAACTCCTAATCACTTTACTTTCCCAATCAAATCCCACGGATATGGAATCCTCACCAAACCATGATGCTGCTAAGTTACCAGTACTCAAACAGAATGAGTATGACATGTGGAGGCTCATAATTGAACAATACTTTCTGATACTGGATTATAATCTCTGGGAGATTATTGAAAATGGGGACTCTTTTGTTCCTAAACAAACTGAAACAGTTGAAGATGGCAAGACTATTACTAAACTTGGCACATATCCCCTTACCACAAATGAGAAGAATAAAAGAAGGAATGATCTTAAAGCAAGAAGTTTGTTACTGATGGCCATTTCTAATGACCATGTTTTGTCCTTCAGTCAATACACAATAACCAAAAACCTTATTTCAAGCTATTGTCACAAGATTTGGTGGTAATGATGCCACCAAGAAGACTCAAAAGGTTTTGTTGAAACAATAACTGGAGAATTTCTCTGCAACAAGCAATGAATCTATTGTTCATCTGTTCAATAGACTGCAGAGATTGGTAAGCCAATTAACTGTCTTGGGTGTCAATGTTCCCCAAGAAGATTTGAACTCCAGGTTTTTAACGAGCCTGCCTGCAGAATACAAGATGCATGTGGTAGTCGGGAAGAACAAGCCATACATTGATATTATGTCTCTAAGTGACCTGTACAATAACTTCAAAATCATTGAATAGGATTTAAAAAGTCTGGAGGCACAAACTTAAGTACAAGCAACATGGCATTCTTATCTGCTCAAACAGATTCTGATTCTGAAGAAGATGAGGACTTAGAAGTTTGTACTGCTAGCCTTAAGGTTGGCACTGCTAGTTCAAAAACTAGTCCTGCAGGAATTGGCGACCCAAGTTTTTATGCTTTTCTATCTAGCCAAGTAAGTGGATCTTCACTTACTCATGAAGATCTTGAGCAACTGAATGAAGATGACCTTGAGGATATGGACATCAAATGGAATGTTGCTTTGAAAGAATGTGGACAGCAAAAGAATGAAGATGACCTTGAGGTACTTTCTAATAATGGTTGTTCAAAATCATGTTCTACTATGAAAGAATGTGAAATTCTTAAGGAAAGATATGATAACCAGAGAATAGAGCTTAATAAAACTAACTATAATCTTGCTAATCATAAAAGAGCTCTAGCTGTGTTAGAAGAACAAATTGTCCATTATAAGGAAAATGAGTCTGCTTTTTCTGAAACAATAGTTGTGCTTAAAAGGGATCTTTCTCATAAAGATATGGAGATAGCTTTGTTAAAAGATCAATTAGAAAAGTGTAAGACAGCTAATGAAAATATAAACATTAGTATGGAGACCCTAGAATATTGTTCTAATCAGGTTACTAAAATGATAGAGGGTCAAATTCATAATAAAGCTAAATCTGGTCTAGGATATAAGTCTATTCCACCTCCATTCAGAGGTGTTCCTTCACCTCCAGCTGTTGACTTATCAGACACTGGTTCAGAGGAATTTCAGGAGCCTATGATGGAATATGGACCTAAGGCTAAAGGAAAAGTAAACTAGGAAAGCCTGAGGTCAATGATGCCTTTGAAAGTGCTAGTGATTCCTCACTAGTTGAGGAAATTGAGTCTGAAAAGGAAGGTACTACTAATCCTAAGGTTGAAACTGCTAGACCTAAATAAGAAATAAAATATGTTAGGCCAACAATTAGATATGCAGAAATGTATAGTGTGGAAAACTAGAAGGGGGGGTTTGAATCGGTTTACCGATTTTAATTTAAGTTTCAAAGATTTAGATTCGATCTTATGTGAATTCGTATGGATGGATAGATAGTATAAAACAATAAGTAAAGTAAATAATGAAAGCAAGTAAAGTAAAGGATAGAAAGTAGCGACACAAGTGATTTATAGTGGTTCGGCTACAGGACACCTTCCTTGCCCTACTCCACTCCCGAGTTCCCACTCGAGAGTTCAAGAACTATGTCAACAAGCTCCTTCAGAACGGCAGAGAAGCCTCACAACGTCACTTACACTTTTTCCGGTACAAAGCTAAATACCGAGTTCTTCCACGAGGTAGAACCAAACCTATCACAGCTATTACACAACAACCATGTGAAATATGAAATACAAGATATTGCTACAAAAATATTGTGGATGGACAAATCAATCAAGGACCCTTTGCTTGGATGACATGTAGTATAGTGTGATCTCGCCTTTGAGAAGGATCTATATTAGAATCACAACAAAAGATAGAAGAACTACTAGAATGATCAAATGATCAGAGGTTAGAAGAGTGAGATAATATATGAGAGAGTTGTAAGAAGAAGGGTGAGTAATAATGAAGAAATGGCTCACTATTTATAGGCACAAAAATCCTTCTGCCCCACGGTTCTGACGGATCCCTCACTTGAGGGATCCGGCTAGTGCAAACCTAGGGATCCGGCAGTCTAGGTTGTATCAGTCCGGATTTTGGGTTGCAAACCGGGTTATGGGTTATTGGTATGAGCCATGGGTCATGGACTTTGGGTCATGGGTACCAAACAAGATACAATGTATCTACACAATGGGTCATGGGTCTTGGGTCATGGGTCATGGGCATTGGGTCATGGGTCATGGATAATACCCAACATGATTTCATGCATGATGCCATGCAATGGGTCATGGGTTATGGATTAGCTCCATAGGTATGGGTCATGGGTCTTGGATATTACCCATCCTATTACATAAGCTATTACAACAAATAGATTATTACAATATTTTATGTGAATGACCAAATGTATATACTTTACAAAAATAACATGTATTCTTATAATTTTACTTATGATAACTTTATATTTGTTATCAACAAAACACAACGAGATCGCTAAATATGAATAAACGTTTTTACGGTTTATTTGTATTAACAATCTCCCCTTTTTGTTGATGACAAAACATAACGTTATGATGAGTAAAATTTAAGATTATATGTATGTTTTGAAAGTATATATAAGTTTTACTTCTTCTCCCCCTTTTTGTCGAAACAAAAAGTGAGCCTAGTGAAGAAATAAATTGTGGAATAAAATAAGTATGATCCACAAAGCACTAGCTCCCTCTTGACGGTAGCTCCCCCTAGAATTGGGCGTCAAGTGAGAAAATATAATACCTACAAAAAAAATGTTAGTAGTAACATGTAATATAATCTTGTATAGGACGAGAAACAAGATAGAGAGCCAAGGTACGTAAAAAGAGCCTTGTAATAAAACATCAAAGTGTAATGGTATATATACCACATACAAAATGTAAAACTAAGAACAAAGATTGTTCTTTAAAATGACTCAAAAGAAAATAAAAATAGAGAAATTCATATTATCATTCCTTCCATGCTTGCATATGGGTTAATTATGGAAGTTTTGGTGAGTGATAATGCTGATGCGATCAAGGATATGGTTGAGTATGAATCGCATCTCATCCCTTCTTTCCATTGCGAAAGCCCTAGTGGATTGACAATGTGTACATGAGAGATGGTGAGGGAGGTGTTGGTGAATGGTTTCCGGGTAGGTTTGATTTGTGGAGTGCGGAATATGTGGTGGAAATGTTGGAAAATATGGATCAAAGTCCATGATGTTGGTGAGTGGTGGTGGATAAGAACCTAGATGTTCTTGTAAAGTGATGGGAGGTAGAGGTGGTAATGTTTCAAGATCTTTGTAGAATGTTTTTGGAGATGTTGGAGGTGTTAAAAAGACTAGTTCTTTTAGGTTTAGGTTGGAGGCTAGTTGGGTAGTTTTTGATGGTTGAAATGGAGTGGGTGGTAGACTAGACACGAGTAGTGGAATTGTTTTTGGAGTCTTAAGGAGTTCCGCTAGGGTGATTTGAGTGTCAAGTAGAGACTCATTAGGTGAATGTGGTGATGAACTTGTGGGAGATGAAGGAGGTGCTACAATGTAGTCATTTGGTGAAGAATGAGTAGTTGGTGATGGGATTTTTGACAAAGGTTTAGCTAAGCAACAAGGCTGGATGCTATTCCGTGCAGTTCTCCTAGATTTGGTTGGTGGTGGTACTACGGAATGTGGTAGGATGAAGTTTTGGATTTTTTGAAAAGGGTTGTTTTCACTAGATGGTTCATCAATGTTTGATGATCTTTTGGATGACATGATGATGATTGTTTGTGAGGTTGAGAGTGATGGATATGCAAGCATTTTGGAACCTTATTTATATAGCAAATAATGCATTGCAATGAATTCTAAAACCAAAATGTGGACTATAATCTAATGATTAGATATGAATTTAAGGCATGTGATCATGAGAACACATGCATTAAGTAACATATTCATTAGTGACAAAGCTAAAATTTTGAAAATATGAAAGTTTCTAGCCAAAGTGAGAAAAATAAGAGAAAATTTTGGCTTCTATGGCATGGTTCCCACAGATCTGACCTTTTAGGGATCCGTCCAACGTAAAAGCTGGGATCCGTGGAACTCGTGTTCTCAGGCAGCTCAATTTTTTCCTATTGGAAACAATAGTGCCTAGTGTGTGCTTATATGCAAACCATGTGGAGTTGCGGTTATCTCGACTCCTTTTAAAGAGGAAAAATAAACAAAGAAGTGAAAAAGCATATATGTGAGATAACCCGAGTGCTCCTTAATTCATTTTTGCTTAATTGAATGTACCTGAAAACACATATTAGTTATGTATTCCCTTTAGCATTCAAAAGACATGAGATGCAATGAAAAGAAAGGTTTTTTACTTTGTATTAAAAACGAAAGAAATATGTTTGTCCTAGACGTGAGAGTGATTTGAGAAAAATGATACGGGGAGAAAAATATTTCAAAGAATTTCTTGTAGAGAAAAAGAAAATTATCTTGAGTTTTGAAAATAACTCCCCATATTGTTTGTGAGTTGTGTGTGAAATAGAGATCCTAGACTCAGAGAAGAAGGTAAGGAAAACGTTTACGTACCTTGTAGAATGGAAATATTTCACGACGATTATTCCATAAGACCAATCGTACTCTAACAGTTAAAGTCTCCATGGTACTCTAACAGTTAAAGTCTCAAGTGGTTGATCATTATCTAACTAATTTTTTGTTCTTTCGACTGTCAATTCCACAGTTCTCGCTATTCTTATAGCGCATACAAGCTGCACACACATAATTATACCACCTCTTTTCATGTTAATTCAACATATAACTATGTAACCAAGTACCCAGGGGAATTTGGTATACTAAATCCCAGATCAACCAAAAGTGGCGGTAATTTGGATTAAGAACCACAGTTGGGTAAAATTGGTAATTACAAGTTCATTTACGCATTTTAGTCAAAATTCATGATAGGCATGACTCAAATCTCTACAACAACATACTTCCAATATTCATCCACAGTAAGAAAGGTGAGAATCAATAATACTTGCACACGAGTCACTGAGTTAGTTGTATCTTCAGGATCCTAACTAACTATGATGTGCCATATTCAAGTAAGATCCTACATTAGAACACACAATAAGAGTATTTACCTTAATTTTACATAATGTAGGATCAATGGGAACTTATACGAATGAAATGAATTACTCTTTTTCCCGCTCAAAGTCTCACATCTCTACTATTATTTTGCTTCTGATAACCTTCCTTAGCTACTCTATGTTTATAGCTTTTCTAGTTTATTAGGATACATTTTAACGACTGATTCACTTCACTATAAATCAATCAGTTCTTATGGAAGCAGTAATATATAGAGTAGAAATAAACAAACTGCAACAAAGAGAGAAACATTTGACGCCGATAATTCAGACGACAATGCTACCAATAAGTAAGAAAATATCGCACACAATGGCAAGTTTAAAAACATTTTCCGTAGTGTTTCTAATCTCTAAACGTCTTCCATGCTCTCATTTATCAAATAACTCAAACGAATACGGATAAACTTGTAATATGAACCGGGTCAAAACCGTCAAAATTCCTCTGACTCAACAAGTAGATTTTTCTTAACACATTCCCTATTTATATTTAGTTTTAAGAATTATGTCGAGTACATTGCTCAATGGCTAACTAAAATAAATCTAAATTTACACACAAACATACATAAAGTATATATATTAATTTGTGAACAAGTTCGTCTAATAAAACCACCACCGGATGACATCTAAAGCACCTAAACTCCTCACAAGAGGTCTAGCGTTCAAAACTCGCCTCACCAGGTACACATTTGGGGGTACTCAGGGAGCGGGTAGGAAACTGTTACAAGCATATCTTGGTTAAGCTGCGTACATCTAAGTTAAAGACTCACCCTTACACCTGAACATGGAAAACCTCATCAAAATGACCTCGTGGTGAGGCACATGTTTTCCTCACAAGAGGTATACTTCAAAACTCACTAGGTAGACATTTGGAGGTGGCAAGGGGAAGGGTCAAAAAGGTCACCCGGATAATCCAGAGGTTCAGCTGCGTACATCCGAGTCAAAGACTCACTCTCCCCGAGTAACCTGAACAGGGAAAACCTCATCAAACAGACATAGTGGTAAGGCACCTAATGTCCTCATAAAAGGTCTCCTGTTTAGACCTCACCTCACTAGGTACACATTTGGAGATGGCAAGGGCAAGGGTCAGAAACGGTCACTAGAATAATCCCCAGATTCAGCTACGTAAATCTGACCTGAGTAACCTAAACATGAAAAACCTCATCAAAGTAGCCTAGTGGTTATGCACCACTACAAAAAATTAAATCAATCTACACACTTTTTTTCTCCACATTTCTAAAAGTGTGTAAAATTTTATTAATTTACTAACACTTAGTAATGTGTAAAAATTGGTTACATTAATAAATGTGAAAAAAAATTATAAAACAATAAAATTTTCACCCTTTTAGTTGTGTCAAAAAAAAGTTAACACTTTTAAGTGTGGAGAAATCTAAGAAATGTCCACATTTACAGGTGTGGACCCAAATTCTCCACACTTCCTCAAAGTGTGGGGACCCAAAGATTCTCCACACTTCTTCAAAGTGTGGAGAATTTGGGTGTTACAAATAGCCTCCATATTTAGAAGTGTGAAGAATCTTATAACTCTTAACACTTAAAACTAAAAGTGTGAACTTTTATTTGATACAATTATAAGTGTGAAATTTATAATTTTTTTCACACTTATTAATGTAAATAATTTTTACACATAATTAAGTGTTCATAAACCAATAAAATTTTGCACACTTTGAAAAGTGTGGAAATTTAGTGTGGAGAATGAACCAATTTTTTGTAGTGCACCTTTGATGTCCTCACAAGAGGTCTAGAGTTAAAATCTCACGACGGGGGTGTTTTTTTCGGCTTATAGAGCGTGCTTATGGCTTATTTGGTTTTGGGCTTATGTTTTATAACCTCATTTTTAGTGGCTTATTTTGAAACTTTTCTGCTTATATAAGATTATATAAAAGTTTTAAAATAATCCACAAAAAACTTAAAAACATAAGCCAAAACCAAATAAACCATCTTACTATATAAGCCAAACACCCCCACATACCCATTTGAGGTTCGCAGCCAAGGAAAGGGTCCGAAACAGTCACGGGGATACCCGCGTGTATATGAGTCAAAGACTCGCCCACCCCAGGTAACCCGAACATGGAAAACCTCATCCGTTTAGTATCACCTACTTAACAAAACACTAATATAATCATACTCAACTATAATTTCAAAACTAATCTCTACATCTTAATAAGACAAATATTTCATGTATACATGCATTTTAAATATTAAAATAAAAACATACCATTGTTAATCTGATGAATGAATTGTGAGAATTAATGTTTGATCAATACAAGAAGGTTCTAGGGTTTGTGAAGGGGGAATGAAGAAATGATGCCGTAAACGAAATGAAATGAATATTTTTTGTAAACTTTTAAACCCCTCTTCTTTTATATTGTTTACAACTTGAACCTTAATGTTTTTTATTATTACCGGTACTTATTAAGTTGATGGGTGTTATTCTGGATGTTTTAAAACCCTGGTCGACCGGGCTGGTGTATCTGATTGAACCGGGAACCAGTTAGGAGATTAGGCCAGATGTGACCGGGTTTTTATTAATTGAGAACCAGATTGAACCAACGTTTTTTCATCGGTCCGGATCGACCCGGTTCGATAAATCCGGCCGAGTCTTTATTTTAAACAACAAAAACTATTTCTTTTTCCTAAAAGACTAAAACTAACAAAATTCTTTTGTCGCTCCATATTCGCTAAACTGGAATTTTGGTTAACAAATCAATATTCGATGTTCATTTCCCCAATTTAGATCTCAGAGTCTCAACTCTTAATCGTTAATGATACATAGTGTTTAACTCATTAAAACCCCAAACCCCAAGTTGCAAATATAAAACTTATTCGAAGTGTGCCTTTAGCAAGTAATATTGAGTTCTCAAGTTTTTTTTTAGTAAAGAAAAGCATATAAGTAGAAAGTAAACATTTCATTGAATTTTAAGAAAACTTTTACTTCAAAATCAACCAAATCATTTTTTTCTTTTTAAATGATACTTTCATAACAGATCTAATCTATATATATATATATATATATATATATATATATATATATATATATATATATATATATATATATATATATATATATATATATATATATATATGGGACTAAGCATAACGCGTCACTAATCTTGACTAGGCACAATAATGATGACATGGAGCATCATATGATGAGGTGAAAATGGTGACTAGGCACAATTCTCGCATAAATGTTTAAAAAGTATGTCAAAAACCAGGTCTGTTAGTCCACATGCAACGCATCAACCAGTGGAGCAATCCACATTTTGTGGTACAAACTTTTCTTTCCAAAGTGGTATTGATTCTCAAACACAAGTTCCTCAACCAAAACCATTACCACATTCTATTCTCACAGTCCAAATTGTGTTACTGCCTCCCCAAATTACACGCTTTCCTAATAATCTATACCATGTTTGAATCAAATTCAAATAACCTAAATTTATGATGTTGTTTCAATCTTCTCTCAATCAAAAACAAATCACGCTCATCAAACTAAAACCAAGCCCTAAATTTAACCATAATTAATGGGATTCAAAAAAACACGCACAAAATATCTGTAACAATCTGGCACAATCATCCACTGATTGGAGTATCTTTTTAATTAACCTCTTGAATATAATCTAATTTTTTATCCCATCATACACATTCATATAATTGAAGTTTGAAATCGACTTTTTTATCGGCCATGAAGCTTTATGAGGTATAACTTGCTTTTGTTTTTGGGTTACCATGGTTTTCAATTATAAAAACCAAATAAATACGATGGCCATGAAGTTTGAATGTCCTATGTTAAGGTCATTCATATTTTGATTTTAAGTCCTATTGAATCATATTAGTTAGCTGATTAGGTATTTTGTATGATCAATTGAGAATTAGTTTTGTATACATTTATTGATTGTGATTGTTAATTTTATTTGTGAAATCAATATTGACTTAATATGAAATTTTATAAAGTCGCGGGAAGCATCAACATCTACAAACCCCGATACATTCTTGGCCAAGAATGTTTCATCAATATGGAAGTTAAACGGTGATATTCAGGTACATCTTAATTCGATCATCAAGCGTTGTCTTTGGTTTTGAATAAATGTCATAATTTTATTTTCATTTTGGGGTATGTTGAGATTAATAATGTGAATTAAGAGTTCTTCTGTAGTGACAATTTTTGAAGCAGTTTGTTGTTTTCAAAATATGATTACAATAGATTTTGATACTTTTGGTTCTCTTTTTTTGTTCACCAGGTATGTGATTTGAAGAATTGAATGCCACATGGAGGATGTTCGATGAAATGTCATAGAGAAAGGTACTTCATTTTTGCCATTGTGGAAGCATTTGGGTAATTTTAAAGTCCAAGTATATTGGTTACTTTGTAAAACTACTATCAAGTCTAGAATTACTGTATTAGGCACCTATTCCAAATTAGGCATTCTAGAAGACCCTTATCTCATACTATCAAAACAGAAACCCCTGCTCACTCGGCATTCCAAATTAGGCGCCTATTAAAATTTAGTCACATTTAATTCCTTTTAGGTGTGACTATTGGAGCAATGATAGGTGCAGTATTGAGCGGGAAAATAGCCAATCATTTTGGATGCAGAATGGTAACATATTCTATTCGTTTCTCTAAAAGTATATGATCTCCAAATCATAGTCCATAATTGATTCGTTTTGTTATGTGGTTTGTTACTTGACTTCATTTAAATCGTTAACTCTTGAGTTTCACCTTTGCTTATATGGTCATCGTTTGTCTAGGGTGCCAGAAGATGTAGAGGCAACAGGTGGCAAGTGCTACGTTTTGAAATTGGTCTCAAGTTAGTAGTTATTCGATTGAGTTAAGCCTTCGTTTTAATATTATTAAGTGTGGTCTCTAAGAGGATAATATTTTTTAACGCATTGAGTAACAAATGCTTCAAATGAGCTATAGTGTCATCACGATTTGGTGGTCATGATAATAACTGAGATTTGAGGGGTATGTAGATTTTTGTTTTAAAATAGATTATTGTGATTCAAAGCTGCAATTATTAGTTTTTGATAAGACCCAAACCCGGTTTCAAACAAAGAATCAAAGAACATAACCCAAATAACAGAATTCTCAATGAAGTAATATAAGAATTGAAGTGAATTCGGATTATAAACAAGTGCAAAATATGAGTGTTTAGAGTGATTAGAGAGAAGGAAAATAACTTTTCATGAGCTACTGAATGAAATGAGCATATTTGAGTACTTATACAAATAAAAGAAGTTCACTAAGTTTGACTATTAACTAAACTAACCTTCCCTCCAAATCCGTATGAAGTAGTCACTACGTTTGAAATTCCACCTGAGCACGGATGGCTTCCTGACCTTAGCCCACTATATGCATTTTCTTTATCACTATGTTAGTATTGGTTCATTTATATATATAAAAAAAATGTATAACTTTATGTTGCAGGTCATTTGGCACAAATAATTTCAATGGTTCCTTGCCATTGAAAATTTACGAAGATTACAAAAAATGTAAGCACATTCATGATTTTGATCATTCTAATATTCTTTTCCTAGAAAAATTGCATAGTTCTTAGATAGCTAATATCATTTTCATGTGTGTTTAATTTTCAGTTACATTAATAGTGTTGAACTTAGTGGTGAAATACCTTCTACATTCGCGAATTTAAGTAGCATGTTCACAGTGTAAGAACAGTTACTTTTATGGACCATTAGCATTTTAAAACTTGCATTATTTGTTATGAAACTAAAATATTGGCCTCTCAAATGGGCTTTGGACAGTAATTTCATAGGGATAATACCCAACTTTATAGGGAATCGGAGACGGTTACAGTCATTGTAAGTTGATATTTATGAAATAATCAAGGTCTATGAGATGAACAGTATAATTATAAAATGATTGATATTTGTATAGGAGGTTGAGGGGAACTCTTTTGAGGGTTCAATACCACCTTCATTTTCTCGACTAACCTCTTCACAAATGTTGTAAGTTCTTCAATTTTTTTTCTCTTTTCATTTAACTAATTTTAAGCCGCTAAATTCTAATTCTTTTATCTTATAAAATAACAAGATGATAACTGGTAAACATAATGGAACCCTCGACTTTATCACAATTTGAAATACTTTACTCTTGATGGCAAATATTAGTACCTTTTTGAAGTCTACCATGTATCCTTTTTGTAATGTTACTTATAACGAGATGTATCTCTTGCAGACTTTTAAGAAATAACAGAATTACTGGCTCTTTTCCATCCGACAAAATTGCATACTTTTAAAAAATAACAGAATTACTTGGTGTAATGGTGTTTGTTTCTTACTGTAGTAAAAGTTAACTTGCATTTTCCCACTAAAAATGAGAAAGTGAATGTGCATTTTTTAGAGCTATAAAGTAGAAAAATTCGTTGTCATTCTTTTTTATAGTTTTAAACTGCAAACATGTGTTGTTGCGCTTCGGTTTTTCAGGTAACCTTGAAGGTAAAAATAAACAGCACATTGGCATCCTTGAAGTCAAAACATTCCAATGAAGTGAGTAAAATGACATGGAATTTGGAAGTTCTATGAGAGACATGTGGTACATATGAGAGTTTGAATATGATTTTCAATTTTAATTTGAAGAGGTTGGTGAGTTATAAGATGAGACTAACCCACCTCTGCAACATTAACAAAAAGAATGTATGAAGTATCAGCACTATGGACTGCAACCATGCACTATTGACTCCAATGAGTTGTACAGAATAATGGGTTAGCCTTCAAATATCTTAGCGTTACTTCAAGAAATTCATTGATGGGCGGGCCTTGAAGCATATTTTAGGGTATAAGATATATTCTGATATTATTATGACTGATTCAAATATCACATCAAGTAAGGATATTCTACTATCGATTTTGCTATAAGTTTGTATTACACTAAAAAAGTTGTTACTTATATTGTGTAAGCTTGAAGGTTCTTTGTATTGACAAAGACGGCGGACATACAAAGTATACAACTGTTAGGTCACCATGTTTGTAACACAAGCATCAATATGAGAAATAGAAAAGAGAGTGATCGGTTGAACACGAACAAACAATATGCGTAGGATTGAGAGAATAGTTATGCGTGAGTATTGAAAGTAAATGAACAACCAACCCTCAGTGAGGGTTTGCAAGATGTTTATAGGAAGGAACTAGGGCAACACTCCAAGTTCCCATCCTTTCCCTTATTGGGCTTTGGATAGACTCATGGGCTTTCTACATGAGCCTAACCTTGATTACTAACATAGAAGCCATAATTAAGCTAACTATTACATATTAATTACTAACACTTGAATTCTAGTTTAGGAGTGATTCCAACAATCTCCCCAAGTGTTAGTGATATAAGCGTTGTAAGTCTTGATGTAATAGTAACTTTGGCGTCTTGACATTCTTCTTTCTTGTAAGAAAAGTGCCTTGATTCGAACAATCTCCCGATTAAGAAAGCTGTTTCCTTTGAAGTATTACGCTTTGACATCATCATTATCTTTGTTCTTTGATCTTTGTTCTTTGTGATGGTAGTGATAGTATGTTGTTGTTATGCGCATCGGTCCAACCGTTGCTCCGGTGTCTCACGTCTTTTCCAACATGCTCACACGCTTTTTAACGTTGGATTTCGATCTTGATGTAGTTCTCTTAGTCTTTAAACTTTGTAGATTCTTTGGCGTTGTGAAGAATCATTTTGACTTTAATGTTGCCTTTTGAGATAACTTCCATTAGTGATGTTGTAGGTATGAGCATGAGGAGAATCGCACGATCTTTTCACCCAAGCATCCATAAGAAGAAAACATAAAACATGGGTTAGAAATAATCCGGTGCTTACAAGTTTGAACTTGAGAGTGTTAACAACATAGTGTGAAAACACAACTCTAATTCTCACAAAGGCTGTTCTGAGCTGGAGTCCCACAAGTGAGATAACGCGATGTACAAGTACACCTCTGATTCGGATGAGCGGCGAGGTATACGAAGCATCACCCTGACGTAGACCGTTTGAGAGATACTAAGCGTAATCCACGGGAGTTACAGTGACACCTCTGGTGGCTGTTTGATGTTAACCACAGCGGGAGTTTTCATTCAATCACTTGAGGATCACGGGTGTGAATCTCTCATAAATATTCTCGACAGTTGCTAAGATCAGCGAAGGACTCGATATTGTATCACTTGCGTCCTTATTGTTGAGCGACAAGTGATGGAATGTCAAGTGTACCTAAGAGATCTTTTGATGAATCTCGTGGCTCTAGACTCAATAGTGCGCTTTGGTTTTCACGAGTGGAGACTAGGAGATGGTCTCCTTCTTCAATACCGATAATCTCTAAGAAAGCCGATGGTTTATGTAGGGTTCCTGTGAGAATGAAACAAGCACATTGAGAGAAACTTGAGTGGCTAAGAAGGTTTAGTGCATGCGACCTTTGGGTCCATGGCGACTTTGATCTTCAATACGGTGTCCTCAAGTGACAACCCGGTAGCATATGAATTGAACCCGATTATACGCCTAAGTTGAATAATCGGAGGGCTATTTCTTTTCACCATTTTCTTTGCATTTCTTTTTAGTTCTTCAACTCATTCTTTCTCCGATTCTCATTTCTCCTTTTTATAATCATACCTAAGGACTTCTAATTCTAACTATTGGTGGTGTCCTTGGGTAGATCCCTCCGACTCTGGCGGATCATAGGATAGTTATTCCTAACCTTAGTCACCTTATAACTCCATGACTAACCTATGTTTCCATAAAACCATTTTCATTGAAAATCATCACGGTGGTTATGAGTAAAAGCATTTAATACCATTGTTTGAGAGTTTTAAGATTTTGCATAATTACTCCCCTCCACGCGTGCTTAGAGTTTTGTTGAAATCGCACGGTGAGAGAAGCAGCGCACTTTGAATTGATCAACTCATGATAGACAATCCCCATGAGACACGGTTCGTTGCATAGTTAAAGAGTTACATTGTCGACTTTTGGGTGACGATTAGCTCTAATAACTACCTTGAAGGTGTGGACAACCTCGAAGGTTGTCAAACCCGTCAAAGTTCACATCTACCAAGAGTTTCTCGAATGGTACATTCTACTCGGACAAGTCCTTTGCGAGACACGTTTACATTGCTAGCGAACTAGCTTGAAATTATTACATCCGGACAAGTCTTTTCGATTTACTAACATTTCAGAGTTCGTCAATTCGTTGGTTAAGTCTATTCACACGATGATTCTCTTGCAAGTTGCAACATATTTCTTATCACGTAAAATTTTTTCTCCCCTCAAAAATGGCATATAAATGTTATTTTTGCGAAATTTTGATATCGAATATGTCCATTTCGAGGTTTTATGGGAAGATTAACACAAAGAACAATTTATGAACAAAGTTTTAATCAAATACTCCCCTCAACAAGTGATATAAACTTTTGAGGTTTTGAAAAACATAAGGGAAGTACTTGTTCTTTAGAGCAAAACTTTGAAAATAAAAGTTTTGATTAGTTTTACTCAAAGTAAAAGCTTTCGCTCCTTTTCTAGGATTGTGGCAGCTGAGCGTACCACATGGTCATTTCATTACAAGAACAGGTTGTACCTTTGTAATGTGTGCACAAGCCATTGTCATTAAAAATCACACAACCAAATCAATATTGAAAATGAAACACTCGAGGGTACCGGGATATTCGGTAGTCGGCAATAACTCAAGAATGCGAATGGGCGTTGATAGCACATGAGAGAAATCTAGGGCGACCACTACGAAGCTCTCCAAAGTTCAGGCGGTCCTTACAGTACAACCTTTCATCGATCACGGTGATGATTTTCTCACATCCATCTCTCCTCGAATTCCATCGCTTTGGTGACCCAATGCCTTGTTGTATCTCCTTGACCTATAAGCTAAGCCATCACGACTTTCTTGATGTGTGATCTCCAAACTTATGAAGCTCTTTACACGCCATCAAGCGGTTGCGGTGTAGTTAACTACTGGTGACTACGCCAAGCGGTTTCAGCGATGAGAGTGTATTGAGGAAGGTGGTTGATGTCGGGAAGGTCTAGGCGAGGTGCAGTGAGGTTGACACGTGTGCGATATGATTCCACGGCAAGTTGCAAGTCTTCTACCGTTCTGGATCACTATGCTTGATGAAGATGAGCAAGGACTTGATGTATTCACATTGAATTTAGCCGAGAATTGTCTCATTCTTCCCCGTACCTTGGCAAGATCTGGATCTTCAATGTCGTTGAGAGACAAATTACGAAAGTCCGCTTCACAGAAAACATAGTCCTCTTCATCTTGTCTTTTGACCATGATTTTCTTGAGAAATGTGTAGTCCCATTTAGGCGAGAGAGTTACATGCTTAACAGCAACGATCCCTTTATCACTAAGCACTTCATGTGTATACTTTTGAACCTGGCAGCTTTTATAGAAGATTCTTCGGCGTTCAGGCCAATGGTGAATCCCATACATCGCATCAATGTCATACTTCTCCATGCTGTTGGCAAACATGTGAGAAGCCTTTTCTTTGATGGCTATGCAGTTGGAGTATATGGCTGCCGGGAACGGAAGTGTCCGTGATGTAGCGTATTTCTTTGACACATCGCTACCATGTAGAAGAAATTCTAGGTCTTTGTTGAAGAAGTAGCGAAATGGAATTTTAGGTTGATCTGGTTGTGATTGTAGGTAGAGGTGCAGTCCGATCGGTGTAGTATAGAGCCTTGTCCTTTCGGTGAAGTCAATGTTAAGCCGAGGTTGAGCCAATTGATGTTGTTAGACATGGCTCGTGCTATGTTTTCAAGATGATATTCAACTTCAATAGCACTTTCCGAAATGTCTTTGAGCGGTTGAAAAGCTTCATTCTTGATGCGTTTAACTCGACTTGGTCATCTTCTTCACCGAAACTTGTCTTGAAGTAACTTAGCATGCTCCATGTTCGACCTTCTACCATATCTTGACCTTGGTTAGGGAGGAGTAGCATCAACAAGTGTAGAAAACCGGTCATATTCGGTGTCATCTTAGTCTAGCTATGAGGCGACATCGACCTGGTGCGTCTTCTTCTTCTTCTTTGGCATATATGAGGATCTTTGGTTTCTTTCTTGTCGGGAGAGGTGGGTTGTTGTTGGGGCTCGGGGACTTCTTCATCGTCACCACCAGTGTATTCGAAGTGATCACCGGTTTTCTCTGTCTGGGATGGTGACTCGGAGTCCTGAGGTTTGTCAGCAGAACTTGGTGGAGATCTTCTTTCGGTTGGAGTCCTTTGGGGTGGTGGTTGCATGGAGGATGATTCACCAGTTTTCTTTGGGCATTTAGGCTCTGTATCTTTGTCTTTATCCTTATCATCATCGTCTCTTGGACGCTTAGGCCTTTCAGCTTGCTCCTTGCATGAAGTCTTGAGTTGATATTCCAGTAAAGCCTCAAGTAGTTTACTTTCGTCGAGGAAAGTTGCGATGAAAGTTGCACCGACTTGGATTGATCGTCATTGTTACGGAGTGGATTGCATTGTTTGCTTGACCAATTTCATGAGATTTGGATAGAGGCGTGCGGTGAACATCATCTTTGTAACTCGGGAAAAGTGTCGTGAAGAAACTTATGAGTATATGACTATATTCCTTAATCATCATGTTCATTTCCTTGGACATCACGTTGCATAAACTTACGGATATACTCCCTTTCACTGACATCTTGTCTATCTCGTCTTGTAGAAGATTGATCCTGTCGTGATTTGATTCGACTTTTTGTTGGTCACTTCTTTACTGCGACTTGCTTGCGACTTTGACAATCTTTGTCTTAACCGGGATATCCAAGAGTTGGTAGGTGATAACGCTACAGCGTCGTTCGGGGTCAAAGGAACTTCCTTTTCGTCGAGCAAGTTTTTCAACACCCTAGGCGATGAACCTAATCGTTGTAGTGTAGTATTAGGGTAAGCCACGGGTATTGATATCGTTCTCTGGGGAATAGGAATGCTAGTGAGAAGTTACTACGCTAAGCTTGGGGTTGAGGAAGATTATTTTTTATCTTTTATAATTTTTAAGGAAAGGAAAGGTCTGAATCTCGGGGTTTGAATTTGGGGGTTGGTATTGCTACCAATTACTCTACTTATCTAATTATCTAATCTAAGGTGTATGTAGTCTATGTCTAATTAATGTGTGCTCGTATGATAGTTTAAAGATGTGTTTACTTAGGTTTTACTACTCTTAATTATCTCCTATTGGTGGTTGAATTGTCACGTCCTTATTCCTAGTTGCGTTGTGTGTCTAAGGTTGTAGGGTGTCGTTTCTCCCTAACTCTTTGAACTTACCAAAGGGTCTCGTCTACAAAACCCACTAGGGATAATAAACTCTTACTCTAAGGCACTCTTTGGATGGTTTAGCTTACAACTACTCAAGGAGTCATATTCTAAGGTTCACAAATATTTAATCAAGCATTAAGTACACAACGAATGACCTATCGCATTACTAGATCATTAATCAACTAAGATAAGAGACAACCAATCAATATTCAATAATCAAGTTTCATATTCCTAAGCAAACACACAAGCAAATTAGCGGGACATGGAGAACATGCAAGCATACACACAAATAATCAAAGACATAATTGTATTAATGAAGTAAAACACTTATCTTGGTGTAAGATAGGGTTTGGAACCTAAAATCTTGTACAAAGACAGCCTTGGTTCGGTTTAGGTTTTACTCCAAAGACTACACACTCAATCTTGAAAAATTCGGATTCTATATATAATATTACATCAACGATGGCGTCACCTTATGTTTTGTGGCGCCGTCGTGTCGCCGATATTAGGGTTTCATCTTGGCCATGTTAGACTTGCGGCGGCGTCACCTTATGCTTGTGACACCGTCTCTTGACTTCGGCGTGCGGATTACATCTAGGCCGTGCGAGTTGCGACGACCTACTCTTTTATAACAGACGTCGTCACTTGAAAATGGGAGTTTTGGCTTCGTCCGTCACAAAATCCTCCGACGGCGTCACAATTAACAATGACGCCGTCACCGCATGTTTTAGCGACTTTGAGTGTCTCGATTCGACTTTGGCCATTTCTTCATATAATCGCGCCTTTTCGTCCAAATAAGTGTCATTCCGGCATTTTGCCTTCAAGAGACCTAAAAAGTGAAAAGGAGCGATATTAAGCAATAACGGATACAATAGTGATCAAATAAGGGCTTAAGCGACCCTCAAAAGGTACCTTTAAAACCTTATCAAATATCCCTACACTTGGTATTTGCTTGTCCTCAAGCAAATGTGCTTTTCAACCAATTAATTTATAAGTTAGGGGTCATGAAGCATTCGTTCAAAGCGGTCCACAACACATATAAGCCCATAAAAGTCATAACAAGCACGGAGTACATACTAGCACCTCACATGGGGTGTTTGGATACTCACATCTCTCGGGTGTATATGAAATATAACAAATTGGAAATGGAAGATAAACACTCATTAATCGGTCCTAGTACATAGATTACCATAGGCTTGAGAATAGATCAAACCTCCATCGCTTTGGCGTAATCACCTAGGAAAGACTATCAAAGAGGTCTTTAAAGGGTTGTAATGTTAGGCTTATGGTAGGAAACAAAGGGTTTGGTGGGATAGGCTATATAGTGGTGGCAAGTCAAAAATCTCTTATGTTACAAGCATCGAAGAATGGCGTTGCTAAGCCAAGACTCGACACTCTAAACTCTAGCTAACGAAATAAACAAACATAAATTTAAAGGATAGATGTAGGATGGTAGCCCGTATATATATATATATATATATATATATATATATATATATATATATATATATATATATATATATATATATATATATATATATATATATATATATATATATATATATATATATATATATATATATATATATATATATATATATATATATATATATATATTTCATCACTCTATTTTTTTTTTTTTTTTTTCTTTTTTCTATTTTTTCGATTTTTTTCATACACTTTTACTCTACCATCCTCTACAAGTAACATCAAAATAATAGGGATTTATAGGCACATCCCTACACTTGAGTTTTATTACTCTAACACTAATTTGACCCGAATTGAAAAGATCAAAACACTTGGGGTACATTATTATGCAAACAAATGGAATTTGAATTAACGTTCCCTTCCGTCATTTCATAAACTTTAACTTTTCCCATGAATCCCAATCGTCCCAAAGCGTATACAAAGGATATGACTCGACTTAGCAACTCATGCAAGCAACTAGATAATTGAACTAAGGGTTTAGGGTGATAACAATAATGCACTAAAAGTGAGTGCATACGAGGTAGGCTAAGGCGATTTGGGTGTATATTTAGGGGTGGGGTGTAAACTATGCTCTTCATTGATATTAGGAAAAACCGAAACATCACGAGAACTAGGGGTATCGTGTACTAAAATGAAAAGGATAGCCTCTTATCATTTAGTTATTCCTAACTACACAAGTGTAGTCTTACTAGCGATCTCGGAATGCATCACAAAACAAGTTCTAGAATCTAATATACTCTTAGGTTCACACTCTAAGCATTGAAGATGAATGCTTTTAATTCCTACTAATCTAAGGCGATCCTCGCATTTTGGTTGAATTTAGGTGGTAAAGGGTTTTGTGCTAGTCATGTAACTTCCTATCCGTGAGGCAGCTTTTGTTAAGACTAATGGCCCACTCTTATATGTCATGAAATTTTTTAATTTGGTGCCAAAATTACCTTAACAGACATTTTCTCATGGTTTATTACACAAATACAATTGGACAAAGCAAATAATCAAGGATAAGCATAGTTTCAAAGTTCCGTTTTATTTTCCTCCCTACACTTAAACTGAACATTGTCCCCAATGTTCCCGAAATATCAAAGTTATGATAATTGGAAGGTAATTAAAAGCGAAAAAACTAGTACTCCCGATTAGCTCGGTAGGATCCGTGTGTGAAGTAGTGGTTAAATCCTTTCAAGAAGAATTTATGCGTGAAAAACTCCTTCCAATCTTATGTAACTTCTTCTTGATAAATTAAACACCACACATTGAAGAAAACAAAGCGAAACCTTCGCGTAAAATCGGAGGTAATAATATATATAAGACTCGATTTAAACTAGGATATAATGCTTGTGGAATGGATGTTTCTGAATTTCTCAAAAATTAAGACACAGAAAATTCAAAAAGTTTTAAGTAGCTCGAAAAATGAGAAAAAAGTAATCATTGTTTTACTCCTTCACGGCGCGTCGGTTGCGATCTGACGCTATCGGGTTATCTGACAAAAAGCGGTGCGATTTTACGGAAAAATTCGGAAAATTTATATCTTTAGAATCGGAAAAATTTCTACAAAACATCCATTATGACTCGATACAAGCATTTGACTCGAACAAACACACAAATATATCTTTTAATGAATTGTTATTCTCATGTTTACGTTTCTTTTGAAAGCGTGTGTAATCCTCCTACACTTATCCCTTATGTAAAATACCTTTATATGCAATTAAGGCGAGGTTAAAAACAAAATAAAGCATTTTACAAAATTAAACATGAGAATAAACAATCAATAAAAGATATATGACACTAACAAGCAAACAATTAAGCATGGGTTGCCTCCACGAAGCGCTTTTCTTTATTTAAGAGTCTTGTAGCTAGACTCGTAGTCGTGCTCCTACGTTACTTCATTACCGCCACCTTGACGGTCTCTAATGGGGGATTCCATGTTGTAGAAGTGCCCTATGATGCACCTTTCTAAGAGTTCGTCCTCTCCCCACTTGGTCCTATATTTCGGTCCTAAGTTCAAGCAATCCTTATAGAATCTGAAAATATTAGCCATAACATAATCTACTCCTTTTTCCTTATCCTCATCATTCCTATAATAGACCGATAGTTTAAGTTCCTTTTCATCATTAGAGAGTGATGAAAACTTCTCAATCTTAAACGGAATTTGGTAAGCTATGTCATCGGTCTCATCCTTGAATCGCACTACTCTAACGAGGGATCATAGGTCATCCGGTGCTTTCTATGAAAGGTTTTCCTAGAATAACATGGGATAAGCTAGGGTCTATGGCGTGCTAATATCATCCACAATTATGAAGTCCGTAGAAAATGTGAAACTACCTACATAAGCGGGCAATCCCTTAACTCTACCAAGAAAATTGCATAACCCTAGGATTATCGGGGTCTTTCCTAGTTGGAATAGGCTTCTTCATTACCCAATTGTAGTAGGTGCTAGTCATTATGTTGATTGGGGATTTGCGATCAATGTAGGCCTTTGCCACAAAAAGGTGTCCTATGAAACATGGTATGTTAAGATTCCAGGGTTCCCAAACTTGATTTGAGGGCTTTTCCTAACATACATGTGACGGAGGTCACGCACTAAGTGAGGGTGGCGAGATAGTTCTTCTTCCGTAGGAAACTTATTGAAATAGTCATTGTCTACTTCATCTACTTCCTCGGTTGTTTCATTATTCTCAAGTGTATGGTCCTCTTCGTCATTTGTTCCATTAGGTTTAACTAAGGCGATGGTATTGAAATTGAGCGTGTAGCTAGCTTACTTGGGTCCTTAATCTCTACACGGAAGGCTCGAGAGTTGAGATAGCATTAACCTTCCTATCACTATTGGTTATGGCTTTCAAAGGTTGTCTATCTTCCTATCCATTTCGACATTTGTTGGTTAAAGCGGTCCGAAGCTTAGCTATTTGGGATTCTTGGGATGCAACAAGGTTTTGCAACATCCTTCGATGTTTTGTTGGTTAGGGCCGTTAGGTGGGGGCCATGAAAAATCATTGGAAGTGAATTCCTTGGTTTGTCCCCAATGAAGTCGGGCTTGCCTTTCCATGCCTCTCGGGTTTCATTGAAATTCCTAGGTCCGGGTATTGTAGGAATCTTCCTCCGTTCTATTAATCTGCGAGGATGCGTAGTCAGCGGAAGCATGTTCGGGGATCGAGTGCTAGTCTTGCGTGTTATGAAGATCACAAAATGGCTCACATGAGGAAGAAACTTAGTTCACATGGTGTGAAGACTTAGGATTTCGTAGGAACTCATTAGGAATTTTACTTGATCTTCAAGTTCAATCATCCTGATCGGAAGGTTGTGAGTCGATGGGAGGCAAGGAGATTGCCTTAACGGTTTTGGGCAACTCACGGGGTCATCCCAACTTCGTTGTCATAGAGGAAGGTCCTCTATTATACCCCATGATTCTTCAGCGGTGAGATCACTAAGTTTTCCACCGGCCGCTTGGTCAATGGATCGCTTGGTGGGGAAGTTGACATGATCATAGAAAATTTGGACTTGGAGCCAAAGATCAATGCCGTGATGAGGACTTTATGAAGTAAGTCCTTGAATCAAGTCCATGCTTCGTGAGAGATTCACCTTGGCGTTGTTGGAACATCAAGATGTCATTCCTAAGTTTAGTGGTTCTCCCGGTGGGAAAAATTGAGCAAGGAAGCGAGAGGTAAGATCATCCCAATTTGAGATGGAGCCGGTAAGTCGCTCAAGCTAATTACTAGCTTGGTCCGTGAGAGGGTTGGAAGAGCGGTAGCGTGGTCTCGAGTAGTAGTATCAAGGTCGATGGAATCGACAATTTTGAGAAATCCCTCGATCTTTGATTTGGATCTTGAACGAAGTCCGTGAAATGCACATCCGTTTGCACCAACCGGATGGTGTCGGATCGCGGTCCGTAGTTTGGGCTTGGTCGGGAAGCTCAATGGTGTTCCTATAGCCTAAGTGGCTTGGTCTCGAGTATTCACCAAAGTCACGGGCTCTTGGCGGGTCAATTGGTGGTGGGTTGATGAATGGTGGGTGGTTATCACCTTCCATGATGAAAAGTGATGGGATTACGAACAAAGGTCACGAAGAGGGGATAGACTAAGAAAGCTAAGAATGAGAAAAAGTTTACTTGATAGGAATCAAGTAAAGAAACCTAAGCAATTGGACTACTAACTAGCTATTCTATTCCCGGCGGCGTAAAAACTTGATAACGCTACACGCGTCGTTCGGGGTCAAAGGAACTTCCTTTTCGTCGAGCAAGTTTTTCAACACCTAGGCGATGAACCTAATCGTTGTAGTGTTAGGGTAAGCCACGGTATTGATATCGTTCTCTGGGGAATAGGAATGCTAGTGAGAAGTTGCTACGCTAAGGTTGGGGTTGAGGAAGATTATTTTTATCTTTTATAATTTTGTAAGGAAAGGAAAGGTACAAATCTCGGGTTTGAATTTGGGGGTTGGTAATTCTACCGATTACTCTACTTATCTAATTATCTAATCTAAGGTGTATGTAGTCTATGTCTAATTAATGTGTGCTCGTATGATAGTTTAAAGATGTGTTTACTTAGGTTTTACTACTCCTTAATTAT
Source organism: Chrysanthemum lavandulifolium (assembly GCA_022545495.1). Classification (NCBI taxonomy): domain Eukaryota; kingdom Viridiplantae; phylum Streptophyta; class Magnoliopsida; order Asterales; family Asteraceae; genus Chrysanthemum; species Chrysanthemum lavandulifolium. Next base: position 28,259,429 of record CM040240.1, read on the forward strand.
CTCTATTGGTGGTTGAATTGTCACGTCCTTATTCCTAGTTGCATTGTGTGTCTAAGGTTGTAGGGTGTCGTTTCTCCTAACTCTTTGAACTTACCAAAGGGTCTAGTCTACAAAACCCACTAGGGATAATAAACTCTTACTCTAAGGCACTCTTTGGATGGTTTAGCTTACAACTACTCAAGGAGTCATATTCTAAGGTTCACAAAGATTTAATCAAGCATTAAGTACACAGCGAATGACCTATCGCATTACTAGATCATTAATCAACTAAGATAAGAGACAACCAATCAATATTCAATAATCAAGTTTCATATTCCCTAAGCAAACACACAAGTAAATTAGCGGACATGGAGAACATGCAAGCATACACAAATAATCAAAGACATAATTGTATTAATGAAGTAAAACACTCGTCTTGGTGTAAGATAGGGTTTGGAACCCTAAAATATTGTACAAAGACGGCCTTGGTTCGATTTAGGTTTTACTCCAAAAGACTACACACTCAATCTTGAAAAATTCGGATTCTATATATAATATTACATCGGCGACGGCGTCACCTTATGTTTTGTGGCGCGTCGTGTCGCCGTCGTTAGGGTTTCGTCTTGGCGTTAGACTTGTGGCGGCGTCACCTTGTGCTTGTGGCGTCTGGATTACATCTAGGCCGTCACGAGTTGTGACCTACTCTTTTATAACTTGACGTCGTCACTTGAAAATGGGAGTTTTGGCTTACGTCCCGTCACAAAGATCCTCCGGCGGCGTCACAATTAACACCGGCGCCGTCGCTTATGTTTCAGCGACTTTGAGTGTCTCGATTCGACTTTGGCCATTTTCTTCGTATAATCGCGTCTTTTCGTCCAAATAAGTGTCATTCCGACATTTTGCCTTCAAGAGACCTAAAAGTGAAAAGGCGATATTAAGCAATAACGGATACAATAGTGATCAAATAAGGGCTTAAACGACCCTCAAAAGGTACCTTTAAAACCTTATAAGTAGGTTTCTTCACATCGACTTGGATGTAGATCTTTCACTTGTTGTGCCTTTGGATGGTTGAGGTGAAGAATGAGAAGGCGTCTCGATGATGATGAGACATGAGGAGATTCGGGGTCTTTTGGTGGCTCGAGTAAGTTCCTTGGAGCGTCTTTGGATGGTGGTCTGAAGAAAATCATCATAATCAACATGAGGATCTTTTCGGACTTAGCTATTTCTCCGTTTCTTAATCACGGCTTCTTCCTTTGCTTGAGCTTGAGCTTCGTTATCTTGACTTTTCTTTAGCGCAACCTCGGCAGTCTTTATCGGGGTTTCTCCATCTCTTCCTTTTCGGTTCCTCAAATTCATAGATGATAGTGTCCTCCGATCGCCGTTGTTGTGGATCGTGGGTGGTGGTACGGTTCCTTATCGGGTTGACTAACGCGCCGAGCGGTGTAGATAGTGCACCACCACTTGACCCTCGGGGCCACGAGCTTGTTCCTTCTGAACTCTTTGGCAAGTGTTGGAGTCGATATTCTTCACTTCTTTTCACCGTAATCTTTATCCGGTTGTTCTTCATCCGAGCTCTCCTCTTCATGGCTCAAGCAGCGGGTTTTACCTTTACCTTTATCGACTTTTGGTGGGAGGTTTTGCTACTGTTTGAGTGTCATCGATTGGGTTTGAGTAGATGACCTCTTCATCCGTTCGAGTATCCTCGGAGTCCTCGTCCGTAGCTTTTGTTGCGGTTCGGGTTTGGGAATAAGAATTGCTTCTTCGGTGGAACTTTCCTTTTGGGAAGGACTCCTCTTGGATACTTCTAACACTCTCGATGCTTGTAACACTTCACTGCTTGCCTCTCTCGGTTTTCCTGGTAGGTGTACCAGAGGACTTTTCATCAAGGAAACCTACTTTACCAGCTTCAACTGCTATCAGATATCGTTTGTACGAGGAAAGTTCCTTGAGATCATCATTAAGAAGATATTCTGGTAACACTGCACCCTGTTTCTTTATTGTTGAATCCTTAAATCGGCGGTGAGTGTGGGCTCATACAACATGGAGTGTTGTTTGGGGTCATCAGTCTCGAGGTATATCGAGTTATACCCAGAGCTCTTTGGATCAACAGTTTGGTGTATCGATATACGGGATCTTGGTGCCAAGCTTTTTAAGTTAAGTCATCATGTCGTCCCATATCAGAGCTTCAACTTCCATGTCTTTCTTGTTGACCAAAGCCCAAAATATTTGTAGTTCCATGAGCTTGGGATGCTCATGACCACTATCACGTCCAGAAATGGATTTTGCAATCATAATGTAGAGGGTTCTCCATGGATGAGGAATGTTCTTGAGGTCCACAGATGAGTGCTTTGTAATTACCCCGGTAGCTTCATCATAGCCGATGTCGACCATGAACTAGAGTACGACCTCTTTAGTTGGAGTGGCATTGTATTGAGTAGGTTCGATGACAGGAATAAGAAGAATGGCCCTCAAATCTGTTGGTGTGATGGTGACTTGTTTGTTGTTAAGTGTCACCATCACATCATTTTGACCTTTGACCTTTTGCATTGTATGCGAGTGGTGAATGTAGATCTCAGTGCGATGGCGAGTTTGTGAGCATGTTACGATAAGGGTGAGACTTGAAAATGTCTGCGGCAATTAAACATGAAGACTCGGAACAAGAGAGGTATCAAAATCAACTCGAGGTTGTTCTTTCCGATCTTCATTGGGTAACCATGAGGAAGATATCTTCATAGTGAGAACATTTGGTGCATCCATTTTGTATTTGGCGTCCATGTCGTGATCTAAAGATATTTAGCCAAAAGAACCAACATATCGAAGACATTACGTTAGTCAACAGTTTATTTTTTGTCTATTTATTGAATGTGATATGTCAATGATTATTCTGAGTCCAATGTCACTTGTTAGTCCAATAGTCCAAAGGCGTCGTGAGTAGATTAACTTTGAGTTTTAAAGTCAAGTTTTCACTTATTTTCACAACTTATTAAACATTTAAGCTTATTAGTGACATTTTTGGTTTCGTGGCGTTATGATTTTTTTTACAAGTTTGCACGCGTAACAATTCATAATTTTGGTTAAAATTAGGCTTAGGCGTAGGTTTTGCAAGCTTATGCGTAAACAGGAGTGGTTATACGCATAAGTATAAGCTTATGCGTAGGATCTTGACTTACGCGTAAGAAATATTATGCGTGGGAAAAGAGGGCCTTAGGCGTAAAGCTTACGCGTAAGCGTATATGGAACCTTATGCGTAAGGCTTACTCTTAAGAGTGAACCTTATGTGTAGAGGTTACTGTTTACGCATATCCTTAACAGGATACGCGTAGTCCCCTTAGTAGAACCTTACGAGTAAAGGTTACGCGTAAGATTTCTCTTACGCATAACATTCTACGCGTAAGATGATCCTTATGCGTGGATGTTCAAGTAACCTTGATTCTGAATTATTCACGCGTAGAAACTGAAATAAATTCACTATATCACCAATATTAACACATATATTCATTCCTTTTCGATTTAAGCATGAACACTATTTAAGCGTTATCGTAGAAACTCAATTCTGCGTAGAGTTTAAACCCTAAAGTTCAATTCCTCGAGTAAGATTTCTAGCCATAGGAATAACACCAAGCAGTTTACGGATATCTTAGAGGTCTAATAAAGTGTTTTGTACAAGTTTTAACATCAAAAATGCTATGAATCAAAAGTACCCAAATATCATGAACTTAAACCCTAAAATTTAATTCTTTCACAATTGATGTTTCTGGGCAAGTTATGAGAATGGATATGATCAATTCAACTTATATACAACCTCTCTTAACCATCTAATTAACCTAAAACACACACACATGAAAATACCCAATTCACGCACAAACCCTAATTTTTCAAAGTCAATCAATTTGGGTTTCTGGGTGAGTATTAATGATAGAAATGGAATCATTGTGATAAAATAAACGTTTTGACACTACCATTTTAACCAAAAAACACTCAACCTTGATTATGTGTTCATACGCTCATGCGTAGAACACAAAATCACTCTAGGTTAAAATCTAACCGTTGGTTTTCAAAGCGATTCAAAACCTTTGTTTATAATCATGTTAAAAATCATAAAACACTTACAAAATGATGATCAAAACACAATTTGCGGATGGATTGTTATCGTAGGATATGGGTAGTTGTGAAATAAATGAGATGAGTTCATGTTTGTGAAAAAGTTAGGTGAAGTATTTTGTTAGAAAATACTTTGAGATTTTGACACATTTAATCCCTCCACATTTACCATTTACATCCAATGCCCATAACTTCCATTTTGGTTACCAAACGAAAGATATTTGGAAAGAAAACATGACGACACTCCCCCTTGACTTAAGAAATAAAGAAATTTTATAAATTTGAGTCCGAGGAGTGTCGATAAACCGGCTGTGACCACCATAATCAAAGACACAATAGGGAAAAGGTAACATGCAAGTACAAGGTCTTATGAAACCGAAAAATATTTACTTTCTCCCCCTCAACACTTGACCGAAAAATATTGAATTTTGAAAGATTAAAGTGTTGACGGAAGATTTGTACTTGCCATGTTAAAAGAGATATAGATAGAAAAATATTTTTGTTGTTTTATCAGATTCTATAATTTTGTATTTTGTTTTTGAAAATATTTACAAAACAGGGTTTTGGTGTTTGGTGATTTTAAGAATGTTTTAAAATTCTTCCGGTTCCTTTGGTCAAACACCGCATACCAATCGGTGGACCAACTCATTAAACCTAGCGGGAGCTAAGGCTTTGGTGAGGAGATCGCCAATTGGTATTCGATTACCACAAAGTATAATTCAACGGTACCCTTTTCCACGTGCTCCTTGATGAAATGATATCGAAGATCGATGTGCTTTGATTTTGAGTGTTGAATGGGTTGCGAGATTGCAATAGCGCCGATTGTCGTAGTACATCGGGATTTTGTCGAATACATAACCATAGTCTTTGAGTTGTGTTCGCATCCATATGACTTGAGCACAACACGCCGACATGGCTACATATTGACTTACGGTGAGGGCGGTGACGTACTGATCTTGCTTCTTGATTGCCATGACACGGTTTATCACCAAGAAATTGTAATGCTCTGAAGTACTTTTCCGTGAATCTAAGCATCTGCGTGATCGGTCGAAAAGGCTATTAGTTCAAAACCGAATCCTTTGGATACGGATCCCAGTTAATGGTTCCCTTGATGTATCGGAGGATTCTTTTAGCCTCGAGAGGTAAGTTTGATTGGTCTCGGTGATAGCGGAGTAAAGATATATGACAAATACAATATCGAGCACTGCTAGTTGTTAGATACATGAGAGACCCAATGATACTTTGGTATTCGGTAGGGGTCCACCAATTTCCCATGTAAATCGTCTAGTTTCTTGGTATGAGCCATTGGTGTGGCATAGGTGTCACAGTTTGCATTCCAAATTTATTTAAAAGTTCAAGGGCATATTTGGGTGACTTAAGAAAATACCACGGGGTGATTGATGAACTTGCATTCCAAGAAAAATGTGAGTTCACCCATCATTGACATTTCAAAATGTTTTGTCATTAGTTTTGCAAAAGCATTTGAGTATTTTAAATGTGTTGACCCAAAATGATGTCATCCATAGATTTGAGCGATTAAAATGTGAGCCCCATGATATTGTATGAAAAGTGTAGGATCGACCGAACCTTTGGTGAAATTATTGGCAATGAGAAAGGATGATAACTTATCGTACCACGCTCGAGGAGCTTGTTTGAGTCCGTAGAGAGCTTTGTTCGGTTTGTAAACATGGTTCGGGAATTACGGATCAGCGAATCCTACGGTGGTGACATAGATTGTTTCTTCGATTGACCATTCGAGCGGTTTGACATCCATCGAAGACCGTTATATTCATATGAGCCGTGAACGCGAAAATATTGAAAGCGACCTCAAGGCGAGCAACCGGCGAATGATTCTTCAAAGTCAATACCCTCTTCACATCTATAACCCTTAGCCACGGGATGTGACTTGTTTACGATTCTTGTTCCTTGACATCAATTTGTTTTCCAAATCCATTTGAGACCAATGGCGAAAACTCTGTTGGTCTTTCAACCAATTCTCATACTTCAAGGCGTTTGAAGCGATTGAGTTCTTCTGTATGGATTCAATCCGATTGTCTTTGGTCATTAACGTCTTTAATGTTTTTAGGTTCGATTGGCGAGCGGTGAGTGCATAAATGCAATGTTCACCATCTGTGTGAAGCGTTGTCTCGTTACGGTTGGTTGATTCGGGTTACCAATAATGTTCTCGGAGGATGGTCTTTTGTCCAACGATGAGTGGAAGGTTGATGTTGATATACATTATGCAGTTAGGAGGATTCAAATGGTGGTAGATGATTCCGCCACATTAGGTGCAGCAGTTTCATTAGCAAATGGGTTAAAGAACGCATTTGGATCAAAATCTGCGGTGGGGTACTTCATTGTTGAATATCATCGGTTGGTTGAGCGTCGTTGGAGCGGTTTGTTCAACTATTGTTGTAGAGTCAACTAGTGGTGCTTCTTCAGATGGTTGTTGTAGCGAGTGTATCGGTGTTGGAATATGATCGGGTTGAGCGGAAAAACATTGGATACACGGAGCACATTCATCAATATCATCACTAAGCAGAGAGCAAATAGCTTTTCCATTTGTTAACGAGTAATGGGAGCTTGGTTCGACTAATGATGGGGTTTGAGGAAGTTTAAGCGGTTATGACCGGGTTCCAAGTGTTATGCTCGAAGCCATTTACGTAAGCTCATCAAAATTTGCATGAATCGTTTCCATAACTTTGCTTTGTCACGACGATTCGGATCCGGTAACCTTTAGAATTATCACGATATCCAATAAAGATTCCAATGTCGACTTTGGCTTTGAGCTTTCCAAAGTCATCACGATCATTATTCGGGTAGCAAAGGATCCAAATACATGAAAGTGTTTGAGATTCGGTTTCGGTTGTGGATAAGCTCAAATGGTGTTTTGTTGTGGCGTTTAGTAATCATTGAGCGATTACGAGTGTAACATGCACGGTTGATCGGCTTGACCATAAGTAATCTGGAAGTTTAGCATTGATTAACATCGTTCGGCGACTTCACTAACGTCACGGTTTAGTCTCTCAACAACTCCGTTTTGTTACGGGAGTGCGTGCAATTGATGTTTGATGCTCAATTCCCACTTTCTCATAATATTCAAGAAGAGTTTGATTCACAAATTCGGTTCCTTTATCTGCTTGAATTTGTCGTGGTTGTTCGGGATGAACTTGAATTTTCGTGAGAAGGTGATGATCATATGTAGAGCTTGATCTTTGCTTGAAGAAAATAAACCCAAGTCCATCGGAGTAGTCATCTACAATTACCAATATGTAGCGTTTGCCATTAATCGTCTGCACGCGCATCGGACCACACAAATCCATGTGAAGAAGATGAAGCACATGCTGAGAGTTGTGTTCCACCTTTGAAGGAAAATGAGAACGAGTGCTTTTCCCTTGTTCACAAGCTGAGCAAAGGTGATCTTTAGAATACCGGAATCTCGGGAGACCTTCAACCAGTTTGTATCGAGCAAGGTTGGTTATGGTTTGAAAGTTTAAATGTGAGACGTCGGTGTCATAGCCAAGATTTTGTTGATGTTGCCTTTGAAAGTAGACAAATGGGAGACGAAGCAATCATGTCTTGCATAGAGATAGTGTAGAGACTTGAATTGCGAGTGCCAGACATAATATCGTTTCCTTGTAGATCACGAATGAAACAAGTTTTCTCCCGAAAAGCAACTTACAAATCTCCATCACGAAGGCCCGACCTCTCGAGAAGAGATTGTGGTGAGGCCTTCTACATAATAAACCTGCTAATTTCGATGTTTCCATTGATGTAATCTCTGTAGCCCATGATAGTCGCTGGTGATCATTCCGAATCGGCGGTGCCAATGAACTTTGCAACAAAGTTTGATAACAGGTTGAGATTGCACATCATGTGTGGGAACATCCGCTATCAACAATCAAAGGATGATTTGTATCACTGCATTACACACAAACGACACGGATGGAATAGGAGTAGATGTGGAACCCGAAGAGTTAGAGGTTCAAACAATTATAGTAGAAATACACACATCAATTATTTTAGGTATCCATTTAAATCCTAGTGTATTATGTATCCATTTATGCCATCTCCAACTAGTCTTTGCTTTAGTCTTAGTGAATGCACTAGGTGGTACTCGTTCCTGGAGGTGATAAGGAGCTACGGGGACATCAATGCGTTTAGAATCTAAAGAGGCGGTTTACCAAGCCACGGACTTAGAAGCGATAGTGGGCCTAGAGTATTCCGTTTCTTAGGATTCCGTAAACGAGACAAGATAGTTTTAGCAACACATTTATCATGACAATTAGAAAGCATACTTTTACGACATATAACACAAGAAGCTTCAAACTTAACATAAAAAATACTTAAAGGTTCAGCATTCGTTACATCACTTTTTCCATTACATTTGTCAGATGCAATATCTAAAGTGGGTGCAACATGAGTTTTATTCAAAGACCTAGGGTGTTCTTCTACTTCAGCATTCTTTATTGTTCTTTTCTTACGTTGCAACTTCCTATTCTTCCTTGTATTGCTCCTAGGCTGTGAAGTGCATGCGTTGGGAAAAGAGGCAACTATTCCTGTTTCAGTAGAGGGAAGCACATTAGTTACTTGTGGTTTGTCATTAGATGTTCTAGAGTCATATTGAATCTGTTTGGTTACAGATACTACAGTGTTACTATCCTTATCTTTCTTAAGTTTCACCACCTTTGCTTTAAGATCATGGATAGTGTGTAACAAATTAAGATTTTCAGTACGAGTGAGACCATCTCGTCGTAAGACATCTTTCATGTATGCAAGATGTTCATCAAGGTCTTTTGACGCTTTAGCACGTGTCTTTTTGAGTAAATCAGATATGACAGTATGGTTCATTTTAATTTTAGAAATTTCTTGTTCATATTTTAAGATTTGACTCTTCAAAGACGCGTTTTCATCATTCAGTTGCTCAGGTTTTGAATTAAAGGTTTTTGCTTGCAACTGGGTGATTTTGTTTTGCCAAGCGAGTTCACGAGTATGGCAATCATTTTGACACCATTGAAGACGACGTTTTGCATTTGAAAGCTCGTTTGTCACTCGTTCATTTTTAACTTTTAAAGACTTGATTTGTGACACAAAATCAGTATTCTCAACATTTGCAACACTAACAACAGAATCAACAGAGATATAATCAAATGCATGTGCAAAAGAATGAAGTAACACAACATTATGGATATCAGCACAGATAACATCTTCCAAGAGTCGATCAACATATTTTTCAATATTTTCTTTTTACGTTTTGTATTTGAAAGGGATGTTTCTGTTTTCTCGAAAACTATTTTCATTAGTCCAAGTTCCTTATGAAATTCCCTTTCCCAATACAATGCACAATTTTTCAAAATTTTAACATGGGGTAAAATTCTTTTAGAAAAATATCTCTTTGTTCTCGCGCTGAGGCGATTGAAAATGTTCAACTTTTATTTGAATGAAATTCAATCTCACGTTCTAAAAGTTTGATGTCGAGTGAAAATGTCAAAATATCTAAGAATTTGACGATTTTGGTATTGATTTTACTTCACCGAGTGAAGGTAAAGGACCATTAATTTGTGCGAGTGGGTTGGGGACCAACATTAGAAGACTCGAGACATAGGTGTGATAACCCAGGTGTGTTAGAAGTATCCTTTTGTGCGACGAAAGTAATGACTTTTGAATAATTAAATGGTTTGTTATAAACAACATTTTCTAATTTTGATCGACTCTCGTCTTACGCATCTAATTCTTCTTGACGATTATATTCAACAACACTCATAATGGAATCATCAATTCTATGTTACTTGCTTTGTAAACTTGAGTTTGGTTTGAATGCTCTATTTGAAAACTTAGGTTTATAATCGGCAAGATTCGGTCCATATCCATTTGGATTTGGTTTAAAGTAAACTTTTGAATCATTGTGATTGATTCACCATGTTTATAAACAACATTTCGAAACTCTTTGATTTTGTTTTGTAAGTCGACAATTTCCTCAAGATAGGAATCTATTCGTTTCATTGAATGCTTTTTGTACTCAGAGAACTGTTTTGAGAACTGTTTTTGTAAGAGCGTTAATTTGTTTTTTATGATCATGTTTCAGTTGTTCTATTTGAGACAACAAAGCATTCTTGGATGCGACTAGATCACGTATTTGTCGTTCTTGTGATTTTTCGTTTTTTGAAGATTTAGCAAAAGCGACTTTAAAACCTTGTTCACGTTTTTCTTGAGTTTTAAAAACGTTGAGTTGCCTTTTTAAGCATTCATTATCGCTAGTCAACAATGCATTGTTTTCTTTTAGTTGCTTGCATTTCCGATGAGATTCTTGGTCTTTAATTAAGGTCATGAGCTCAACTTCTAGATTAGACGAAGGTTCATCTTGTTCAACGTGAGTCTCAACATGATCATTAGTGAGATCCTCAAGTATAACCACGGAGTCAACTTGATTATCAAAGGTAACCATAAGGTCATCTTGATCGTCAAATATAACTACGGGGTCTATTTGATGATCATCGGAATGAGATGTAGACGGCTCATGTTGAACACTCTGACCCTTGTCGAATGTAGATTTTGGCTGAGATATCAGATTATTAATGAGTATAGTTTGATCCGATTACACGAGACAAGCCATCAATGTCATCTGTTGGGCTGTGTCACTCATGTGGAGAGCTTGCATGTGCCATCAACATCACCGCTTGCATTAGCTGCAAGTCCTCCATGTCATCATCGAATCTGCATACGCCATGAAGCTCATTCCTTGTTTGTGAGGGTTCCACCGACTTCATCCTTAAAAGCCAAGAGTAAAGCCTCCTTGTGATAAGCCGCCTCTAGTCCTAGGCTTAGGGCATGCATTAGCCAGTGACCCTTCTCATTCTGATTATAGCAACGAAGACCATTAATCCCATTCTCGAGCATTACCTGTTCAACCACTTGAGCTCTCTGTGGAGCACCCATGTTATTCCTTCCCATAGCATTAAACCCTTGACCACCGCCCATCTGACGACCATTACCACGATTCTGAATTTCAACACGTCCATTGTTAACAACAGCTTGATTCCTTGTGTTGGATGAGGAGCGAATGTGATTGTTGGATTTATTTGTATATCGGCCGAAGGCTCTAGCAATCATGACAAAACCTTGTTGCAATCCATCGAAAGCTTCTGCATCTTCATTGGATTCACTGTAAAGTGCTTGATCAGTGTTGTTGTTGTATGGAACCAATTGAGTTTCTTGAGATTGTTGCTTTGATGGATCATATGGTGTGATTGTTGCAGTTGGTTGAGCAGTGGGTTGTGGAGGATAACAAGCTTGAGCCCACAAAGCTAATTGTTGATTATCCGGAAGTGAAGGTGAAATATTTTGTCCACGGATAACCCTTTCTTTGTCAACTTCTTTTTGATGAGGCTTCAAATAGTCGTACAACAATCCGTATGTAGCATGATGAAGATTCTTAGCTTGACGGATAAAAATGACATACTTCTCCCAATCAGGACTAAGACTACTCAGGAACTTAGTGTTGACTGCAATTCTTGGCATAATTATGTTATGTTTGTCCAAGTCATTGATGATATCTGAAAAACGATGATGATATGACTCTAATGTCTCGCCAGGTTCAATCATGAAGTGTTCATAAGCCAAGTAGATTTTGGATTCCATGTCTTCTTTATTGAGTTCAGTGCCTTCCATGAGAAGATGATATGTTCTCACATTGCCTTAGCAGTCTTTTGAGCATCAACACTTCGAAGGATCGGATTGGGTAGTCGCAAATGGATGTATTGCATTGCTAGCTCATCAGCTTCGAAATGAAGAAGTTCATCAGCAGTGAGGTCAGAAAGAGTTGCAATGTTGGTGACATCACCTCTTGGTGGAGTAGCATTTGGATCTCCGGGTGTAGTGACAATAGGCATCTGAAATGGACCTTCCAGGATAACCTTCTTTAAGAACTTTCCATGTGGCTTCTTTAGATCACAAAACCTAAAGAACCCAATCACCCATTGATCATAGTTTTCGGGAGTGAGCATTGGAGGTCTATCAAGTGATCCAGCCTCATGAATGGATTGTTGGCTACTTAAAGCTTCACACATCTTTGCAAACCAAGTCGGTTCCTTCATAGTATTCCTTGATGGATGTTGATTATAAACGTTTGTGTAAGGTTGTACTTGAAGACTAGGTGGTGGTTGAACCATTTGAGGTGGAATTGCTCCTTGTTGTGGATAATGTTGTTGATTAAATTGTTGTTGATAAATGTTGTTGTTGTTGATTGAATTGTTGATGTTGTGGATTAAGTTGTTGTTGTTGTTGTTGAGTATACGTATAAGGAAAGTAGTTAGAGTATTGAGGTTGAGACATGTTGAAAACTTGTGTTGTAAAATGGATCTTTGTAGTCGAATGAAACGTTGTTGATGAAGTGTCCTTAGGCGTAGAAATCAAGTTTAGGCAAAGTAATGCTTAGACGTAAAAACACCAAACTTACGGCGTAAAAGCAATAGTTACTGCGTAGGATTAGCTTCAGCGTAAGAGTTGAAAACACTAAGATTAGGCGTGGCGAAAGTTAGGCGTAGAAAACTTATGCGTGGGATTAGCTTATCGTAAGACAAGGCTTAGGCATAAGAAAATCTTAGGCGTAAGAGTTCTACGCATAAGTTTGAGCTTATGCGTAAAATTAGGGTTTTGCCCAAAAAATCAATTACACTAATCTCAGTGTAAAAGATATCTAAAGTCGAAGTGTTTTAAGGCTTATCCAAGCAAGAAAACACTAAGTAAACCAAGAAAACTGAAGATCAAGCCACGGATTTCTTACGCGTAACTGTAGGTTACGCGTAAAACTTAACCAAAACGGATTTTTTGCCCAAAGTGATTCTAAACCATATTTTTGTGATGAAACTGCTTCAATAGCACCAAAATAACACAAAAGTGTGAAACTTGATGATCCAAAGGTTATAAACACCTTACGCATAGAAATGAACACACGTATAAAACCAAGCTTAAAAACAATGAATTACCCATAAAGTTTGAAACTTTTTTGCCAAAAACTGAAATTTTAACACCTAAAAACTTTGAAAGTACAAGAATCTTGGATTGTAAAGTGTAAAAAATGAGTTTTTAAGCGTGTAAAAGTTTGTAGACCGAGACTTACGCGTAAAACCAAAAAAAACTTCAAAAACCTTTTCACCCAACTATTTGGCGAATGATACCACTGTTAGGTCACCATGTTTGTAACACAAGCATCAATATGAGAAATAGAAAAAAGAGTGATCGGTTGAACAAGAACAAACAATACGCGTAGGATTGAGAGAATAGTTATGCGTGAGTATTGAAAGTAAATGAACAACCAACCCTCAAGTGAGGGTTTACAAGATTATTTATAGGAGGGAACTAGGGCAACACTCCAAGTTCCCATCCTTTCCCTTATTGGGCTTTGGATAGGCTCATGAGCTTTCTACATGAGCCTAACCTTGATTACTAACATAAAAGCCATAATTAAGTTAACTATTACATATTAATTACTAACACTTGAATTCTAGTTTAGGAGTGATTCCAACAACAACAAACGTTGTCTACAAGAACTTTTATTTTATCTATTATAAGTACGATCTAATTTAGATGTTCTCATACCTTTCATTGTTCTTTGTACATATAATACATGAACACTTACATTTTGTGTTCCAATTTTTGTGCCTAGGATATTTATCGTCATTCAATATTTATTTACGTCCAGTTAAACTTCGTCAAATAATCTTAAGAAGCTAGTTGAAAATATGTGCATTTTGTCAAAGTTAAGAACCAAATTCGTAGGTTTCTAAAACAACAAGGACCATTCATGTAGTTCACTATATTTAACATCCGGTTCAACTTTTACCCGGATAACTCCTAATCCTTAAACGGGTCACCGGTGAGCAAATAAAAAGAGAACAAAATTCCGATCAACTTTTATAAAACCAGAAGAAAAAAAAAGAATGGAAGCAAGTGATCCTTTAAAGAGATATAAAGTGGGCAGTGTTCCAACAGTTTACTACATTCCTGACTTCATCTCTGACACCGACCAAACACAACTCCTAAACAAGGTTTTTTCTTTTTGTCGTTTTGCTGTTTTTATGTTTTACCTTACTTTCATAGAGTATATACTGTGTTGTGTACTTAACCCGGGGTGGACAAGTCTTTGACCTTATGTACGTGGCCTAACCGAGGTATCCTGTGACCCATTTCCCTAGCTACCCCAAATGTGTACTTATTTGGTTTTGAGCTTATGTTTCATAAACTCACTTTTTGTGGCTTATTCTGAAACTTTATATAAGTTCATTATGACATAATGAACTTATATACATAAGCCGGAAAGTTTTAAAATAAGCCACAAAAAGTGAGCTTATAGAACATAAGCCCAAAACCAAATGAGCCATAAGCTGGCTATATAAGCCGAAACAAACACCCCCTTAGTGAGGATTGAACGACTTTTTGTGTGGAAGCTATGCGCCTTACCCACTAGGCCATTGGGACGTGGGTTTTCGTAGAGTGTAATAACAATACCCAATCCCGCCTGTGGGGTATGTGAATGGTAGGATGTAGACAGTCGTATCCCTAATCTATCCTTAGGGTAGAGAACACCTCCGGCAAGAGTGAGTGTAGGAATATATGCATGATATGCTTATAGGACCATAGAATTGTTCATAAAAACAGTAACACAATTTTTCATAAGCAGGTTAGGAGCTTCTTATTTCGTGTTAAAATGACTTTTTACTCTCATATTTAACCTGAAACCTTCTATAAATGAACTTGATTGAAAATTTATACTAAAATTATTATTTTTACAAATATATTGCGTTATTTATAAAATAAGCAAATCCAAACACTTGTTCCAAAAGTGCTTTTTATAAGTACTTATTTTTAAGTAGAAGCACAAGTAGAAAAAAATAAGCAATCCCAAACACCCATTGGTACATGCTAAAGAATTTTGTGACAAGTTGATACATTTTAGACTAATTATCCCCGCTTTTCTTTTTTTCACTCTTTTATTCAGTTGAAACTAAAAGGGTCTTTTTTTGTTTGGTTGTTGTAGATATACACAGCTCCTGTATCTAAATGGAAATCTTTGAAAAACAGAAGATTGCAAGATTGGGGTATTAATGTTTATGTTAATTTTTGAGGTTTTAATTTTCATTGGATTTTGGATAAAGTTTTGATTTTTACGGTGTTTTTTTTTGGTAGGTGGGATTGTTCATGGAAAGGGTCTTTTGCCTCAAGATTGTAAGCCCGCTTGTTTGTTCTTTTAATATTGGTGTGTTTGGCATTGCGATATTGGAGACGTTTAATAATCGGTTATTGGTGTTTTAGTCTAGTGAAATCGGTTTATATGTAAATCTGTGTTCAATCACTAGGTACACATTTAGGGCAATTAGACATATGTTAAAAAAACATAAACGCATCCATACACCATCTATGTACAAGTCCATCTTGTTAAAGTTGATTATTTAACACAAATACAGACTCAAGTCACTATCGTAAAACTTTTTAAACTAAAGAAATTAGACGATTGATGTGCTGTAAAAGATAATAGAAGATAAATAAGTGATATTGCAATGAAATCATAATACGAGGATAAGTTTCATATTTGTTTTGGTATGGCAGATTATTGTTTCATCGTTTAAGGGCGTTTTAGGCAATTAGACATGTGTTATTAGTTAGAGACGGCTTGTTTGTTAAAATTTTCTATTAAGTCATTTCTAATTAAGAGATGACTTAATACATACACCCTCAGTTTTATCACTTAATATTTTCAGTCATCTTTCTTAATAAGTTACAAACAAACAGTTTTAATATGACTTAATGACTTCAGTTTTTTTCATATTAAGTCAATTAAGTCACAAACAAACTAAGTCTTTTTATCTGTGTTTATGTAGTACCATCATGGCTGACAAAAATTACTGAAAAGATTAGTGAAGAATCGTCTCTGTTTCCTTCAGCGATTAATCATGTCCTCATCAACGAGTACCTTCCTAACCAAGGCATAATGGTTCGTATTATTCGCTTCATACTTAAAATTTCATTTCACTTATTTCATTATGGTTACCATGTCGTAATCCATCGTATATAGATGAAACATGTGAATGTTTATAGTTATCTCTTTACTTAAAAATGGGTCACTATGGGTTTTATATTCAAAGGTTCAAATGGGTTGAACGGAAACTGGTCAAGTGGGCTGCCGAACAAGTTTTTAAATGCGTAAAACGGTAACACCTGCTTAGTCGGATTTCTATTTTGAAGATACAGTCTTTATAATCTTCAATACTTATAGTTATTTATATCGAGAGAAAAGGGACAAACAAGTGTTTGTGGGTCAGCTGAAGCCGACCCGGCCTGTTTGGACCCATATTGAAAAGTTACCGATATTGACTAGTTATATATGTTGAAATGTAGCCTCATCAAGATGGTCCTGCTTATTTCCCGGTGGTAGCTATCCTTTCATTAAGGTCACCTGTTGTTATGGACTTCACGCCCCATGCGAAGTTAGTAGGCACTGCAAGCAATATTGAAGATACGGGTTCTATAGAAGGAACCAATGATGAAAAGTTATCAAACCACCATCCTTTTTCTATTGCACTGATGCCACGCAGTTTGTTGATATTTAAAGACTTAGCTTACTCAGGTAAGTACATCTAATGTCAATTACGTTACACAAAAACTTATAAAGAATTTGGTCGAAGTCACACGATTCACAAGTTAGATTATTATTACTTAAATAAGTATATTCTTGAAGTCATAATTTATACACTAGAAGCTTATAAAAATGAATTGTTCTTGAAAATAGTGTTATGGGTCAACCCGACCCGTCATGCTCGGTCGTTGCAAAATTACCCGTTTTCACGCAAACAAATAT
Source organism: Chrysanthemum lavandulifolium (assembly GCA_022545495.1). Lineage (NCBI taxonomy): Eukaryota > Viridiplantae > Streptophyta > Magnoliopsida > Asterales > Asteraceae > Chrysanthemum > Chrysanthemum lavandulifolium. The sequence goes on from CM040240.1 coordinate 28,276,362, forward strand.
ATATAAATTACCCGTTTTTTACTTGATACACCCATTTTCCATGTTTATTTTTTTATTTTTTTTATTTATTATTATTTTTTTTTGCTTAATCTTAATGAAATAGTTTTAACTTATTTCTTTTGTGTTGTTTATGGACAGAGTATTTGCATGGTATAAAAGATTGTGAAATTCAGCCATATGATACGGTAAGATGGCTAAAGAATCGTTATAGTATCGATAAATTGATTAATATACTAATTTATTATTTGGTTCTTACGTCGTTTGTATACACTTTGATTTTCAGGCAGTGAATGCCACAGAGGTCTCAAGAAAACAAAGTGCTGTTGAAGAACATGATGAAGACTTGAAGGCTATTCATAGATCAACCACTAGGGTTTCGTTGACATGTCGAGTTGTATCTAAGGTTCATAAGAATCTGTTCAGGTTTTGAAATTGCTTTGAGTAGTCCTTTTAGCTGTTTTGATAGAGACTGATAACATTGTTATTGAAAGGATATTGCAAGTTCTAGGATATATTTAAAGTA
>CM040240.1:28276984-28342877 GCA_022545495.1 Chrysanthemum lavandulifolium
TATCTACTATTAAAAATTTGATGAAGTGCCCATATTACGTTCACTTGAAAATATTACTCTCTCCGTATCAAAAGAGTGTTCATAAACAAAAAATGAATAAATTATGATATGTAATTAATGCTAGTCTTGATTGATAAAAGTTATTTTTCCCTCATAGAGTCATAGTTAATATAGAAATTAGAAATGAGTAATTAATGTCGGTTTAATTATCGGTCATAATTGCTAGCCATATATAAAAATTGACACTTATTTTGGACAAACATAAATAATATAGTAGACACTTTTTATAGGACGGAGGGATTAAAATTCTTTTAAGAAACATGAGTTAGTCGTTCATCCACGAACGACTCTAAATTCGATCAAAAGAGTTACGGAAAGCATTTAGACAAATGAAAGTATTTCAACTACTAAAAGGGGAATGGCTACTTCAAATGAAAATCATTGTTCTGCTTTAGGGAGCTTTTCAATTTGAATTCAAGTCTCATTAAGTGTAGTTTGTCCGAAGACAATTACGCATGGCAAGGAGTAGGCACGCTAACAAGTCTCATGTGTTAATATAGCAACGAGTTAAAAAAAAAGCATGCCACCTCTGAAAGTTTAGCTTTCAAAGCATGGCGTCCACTGCAAAACATAAAAAGTATCGAAGATTGTTAAAATGATATCAAAACACAACAAGAACTTCTTAATCACCCAACCAACCACCCCTTGGTGATCATTCACTTTTATTATAACAATATACACAGCAAGCTTGTCCCCAACACGGATGCAAACTAAACAATACAAAAGAAAGAATATGACAGTCCCTCTAACAGGTGCTGTTTACAAACTCACACTCTAAACCTGAACCCAAAACAACCCAGAACACTTAAACAAACTAATCACAAGATCAAGATGATCTTGGTACAAAAACTAGACTAGAAACTAAAACCAGAACAATAAAACCAATATTCACTTGAGAGAGAAAACAAGCAGTAAACTTTGATGTGTGAGAAAAGATATGAACCCTAGATCCGTCCAAGACTTTATATACACTCCAAAGTTCCATAAGAGACCCCTGAGAATCACAAACATAACAAACAGAACCAAACTTAAGATTAAGCATAATATTTTACATTTTAGACCCTGTAGATTCATAAGTTTGTCAAAAGTGTTTATTTCAACACCCCCTCTCAAACTAATGAACCTGCAAATAGATTAACCATGCCCAACTTCTTAACCAGAGAACCATGCTGCACAGAACCAAGAGCTTTAGTCAAAACATCAGCAGTTTGATTTTTAGAGTCAACCTTAATAGTTTTGATTAAACCACTAGCAACCTTTTCTCTCACCAGATGAACATCAATATCAAAATGTTTAGTCTTTTCATGTAACACGAGATTTGTCGCTATATCGAATAGCGAGACTTATTGTCACAACATAACTCACACAGCAATAAAGAATCACCCACACCAAGATCTTTCAAAATCTTAACAACCCACATAATCTCACAAGTAGCAGAAGCCATTGCTCTATATTCAGCTTCAGCTGAAGATCTAGACAATGTAGCCTGCTTCTTACTTTTCCAAGAAACCAAGTTACCATTTACAAACACTGATCTTCTGGTAATAGGACATTTAGCCCAATCAGAATCAGAATAAGTAACAACTTTAAACCCACCTTGACTCTTACTAAACCCAATACCACTACCAGGAGCTAACTTTAAATACTTAAGCACTCTTAATCCCATATTAAAATGAGACTGTAAGGGAGCATGCATATGTTGGCTCAAACAATGTACATCATAGGAAATATCAGGTCTAGTCATGGTCAAGTAGATCAGTTTACCAACAAGTTTTTGATAACTTGTAATATTTTTCAAGTACTTATCATGATCAGACTCTTTATGAGCCAAAGCAACATTCTCAGGTAAAGGAGTCATAACAGGCTTACATGCCAATAAACCAAACTCATGAAGCAATTCTAAACAATATTTTCTTTGATTTAGACACAAACCCTCTTTACTTTTTAGCACTTCAATACCCAAAAAATATTTTAACTCCCCCAGATCTTTGATTTTAAACTTGTTTTTCAAAAAACTTTTAAAACCTTCAATTTTTGTTTCATTATTGCCTGTAATAACCAAATCATCAACATATACAAGCAAGAATAAAATCAGATCCCTTTTGTTTTACAAACAAGGAATAGTCATTTTAGATTGTTCAAAACTCGCTTCAAACAAGGCCTCGGTCGGTTTATGATTCCACTGCTCAGAGAGCTGTTTCAAGCCATATAGAGACTTTTAGTAGACAAACCTTATTATCTCCTTCTTTAAAAAAACCAGGAGGAGGTAACATATAAACTTCCTCATTTAAATCCCCATACAAAAATGCATTGTTAACATCAAGTTGAAACATTTTCCAATCCATTTGAACAGCTAGACTTATCAAGCATCTAACAGTACCCATCTTAACAACAGGACTAAATGTTTCTTCATAATCAATACCCTCCTTTTGACCATAACCTTTGGCTACTAACCTAGCCTTATATCTATCAACTTCACCAGAAGATTTGTATTTAATTTTAAAAACCCACTTAGACCCAATGGCTTTTCTTCCACAAGGAAGCTCAACAACTTCCCAAGTATCATTCTCATATAAAGCATTCATTTCCTCAGTCATAGCATTAATCCAGTTAATATTAGTAGAAGCCTCCTCATAAGAGGAAGGTTCACCAGACTTATTCAAATTGGAAATAAAGCAGTAATTCTCAATAGTAAGCACAACATGATTAGCATATCTATGAAGACCATATTTAACCTTGTTATCAAGCACATATTCATTCAACTTAGCAGGCAACTTAGATACCCTACTAGACCTTCTACTACTACCTTCTTCCATCTGAACAGGAATACTTTGAAAACCAAGAACCTCATTTTGATTTTGAAAAACATTTCCCTCAGAATTAACTTGATCATCTAAGGGAGTTGCAGTATGTAAATCATCATTTCCAGACTGAGTACCAACTCTAGGACTTGACTGTGATATCTCATTCTTCACAACCGCACCCACTAGAGTTACCTACGAGATCTAGTTGATGCACACTACCTCTCTACCAAAAAATGATGTATTTTCAGGAAGGGGCACAAAACTATTTGGATTTTCATTATTGGGAGTTGAAGTTTTGGTTGTTATTTCAGACTCAAAAGAATCAAAAAAATTTAAGCTAGTGACATCAGAACTAGTCTCAGAAATAGAACTATTTTGACCCATCTTTAAAGGAAAAACAGTTTCATAAAACTTCACATCTCTTGAATACAAAACAGATCTATTTTCAAGACTTAACAATTTATAAGCTTTTTTACCACTAGCATATCCAATTAAGACACATTTTCAGATCTTTCAGAAAATTTATCAGTTTCTTTTAAAATTGTGGCAAAACATAAACAACCAAAACTCCTAAGATGGACAAGACTAGGTTCCCTACCATATATCATACAAAAAGGAGATTTCCCATTCAGAACAGAAGAAGGTAACCTGTTAATCAGATAAGTAGCAGTTAAAATATACTCAGACCAAAACACAAGAGGAATCCCCCCCTGAAACATAAGACTTCTAGCAACATTAAGAAGATGTCTATGTTTCCTCTCAACAATCCCATTTTGCTGAGGGGTATAGGCTACAAAATTCTGATGAAGAATACCCATAGTAGTAGTAAAATCATTCATTTTATTATTTATAAACTCGGCCCATTATCAGATCTAATAATCTTAACTTTTTTATCAAACTGAGTTAAAACCATATTATAAAACCTGACAAACATGTCAAAAACCTCATCTTTCCTCTTAAGCAAATATACCCACACAGACCTGCTATAGTCATCAACAACAGCCAAAAAATATCTATAGCCCTCCCTGCTAACAATTTTGTAAGGCCCCCAAACATCAAGATGAATTAAATCTCCAAAAACTTTAGACTTATGTTCACTTATGGAAAAAGAATCTCTTGTTTGTTTAGCCTTGTGACAAACTTCACAAGGCCCATTATGATCAACATTAGTCAGATTAAGAGGACCTTTAAGTAATTGTAAAACTTGATTAGCAGGGTGACCAAGCCTATTGTGCCAGACTTCTTTAGAAACAAAACAAACAAAAAACTCACTTCTAACAACACTAGCAGACATGCTATGAACTTTATCAAACAAGTAAAGACCACCAAACTTACTACCAGTCCCCAGCACTTTCTGCTTTTTCAAATCCTGAATATAACAAGTAGTTTCATCAAACCCAACACTTAGCTTACTATCTTTAATCAGCTTGTTAGCAGATAGCAAACTAACACAATACTCAGGTACAACAAGGACATCAAATAAAACCACATCTTTATTAAGCCTGAGATTACCCACATGAGTGATCTTGGCTAAGGTGCCATTAGGATGACCAACAGTTAACTTTAAATCTGAAATATCAACCAAATTAAACATATCTTTAGAATTATTAGTTAAATGTTGATTAGCCCCAGAATCAATAATCCAACCCAAATGATAATTGACCCCATTCAAACTCACATTAGCACAAAAAAACTGATAAAAATGTTGATTAAAGAAAACACTGCAGTTAAAGAAAGAACAAGAACTACCTGCCATGTTGGCATGAGCAGAGGTAGGTTTCTCATTCAAAAGATTCATTAACTTCATAACCTGTTCATTAGTGAAAGACAGAGTACCAGTACTAGTTTTTAAACCATTATTAACCACATTGGCACTTTTAGGATCATTGGGTTTATTAAAAACAGATTTAAGATTAGGATTCTTTTTGAATCCAGCAGGATACCCAATAATCTCAAAACACCTATCCACAGTGTACCCTTTTAACCCACAATTAGTACATAGCAAACTATCATAATTTCCTCTATTATTATTTCCAGAATTATTATTCCAAGTACTAGTGTTTCTTTTCCAAGTAGTGTTCTTATTATCCACAGATTTAGAAACAAAAGCAGACACCTGAGCCTTCTCAGTTTTCACAGAAGTGGTAGGAATCCCTCTGTGGGATTCTTCCCTAGAAATAATAACAAAAGCATCTTTAACTTCAGGAAGAATTTCTCTAGTAAGAATAGCACTTCTTATGGGTTGATATATATCATCAAGACCCATAAGAAACTGCATAAGTTTTAAAAGTTTCCCATGATCAATTAACTCTTGTCTAGCATCACAGGTACAGTCTGTAAGTTTAGTAAGAATATCAAATTCTCTCCAAAGAGAATTCAATTTATGGTAGTATTCAGAAACAAGCAAACCACCTTGTTTAAAACTATTAATTTTTTGAAGCAAATTAAACACCACAGACCCATCAATTCTATCATAAGTGTCTTTTAAATCTCTCCAAACAACAGAAGCATTATCAGAAAACACATGACCAAGATAGACATCTTGGGATAAAGAAATCAGAACCCAGTTAAGAACAACAGCATTACACCTATCCCACTGAGCCTCAAGAAGAGGACTAGCAGCATAAGCAGACCTAATACAAGTTCCATCTAGAAAACCCATTTTATTTTTAATTTGCATAGACAATTTCATAGCACTAGCCCAGATTCTATAATTCTCAACCCCAGTCAATTTAATAGTCACAATAGAAGCACAATTAGAGTCATTAGGATGCGATGCGAGGATTACTCGATCCAAACTACTAATCATAAACCAAGCACAAAACAAACAAAGGAATAAACCAACAAAGCAAGAAATAAACCACAACGGATAAACAAACGGACCACAACAAAACCAACTAAACAAGAAACTACCAAACCACTAACCAATCACAACTTCCAAAACAACCCAAAACCTATCCTCCTTCGACCTAGACACTAAAAGGAAAAACTAGAGAAACAAAAACTCACACCTTTGAGTCAACTTAGCCCGGCCAAGAACCGTGGTTGGCCAGAGCAGGTATTCACACCACTCAAGGGTGGTGGATCAAGAAGTTAGCCAACCCGTTTACGCTCACTAGACTCAAGACTAATTAACTCTAAGAGAAAGAGACAAGCCTTACAGAGATAACCAGTAGCAGCGGAAGACAGTCACACAACGTGACCAAGAAAGAACCCAAAACCACAACTCGCAAGATCTTTTAAGAAACCCCCAAATTCCAAATTAGGGTTGCAACCCAATTGATCAAGAAACCACCAATTAACCGTCAATCCTTCACAGATTAGTAACCAAAAACCTCTTAATTGTAACAAGAATCAAAAACCCCCAAATTCTAGGGTTTCAAGAAAAAACCCTAAAAATTTCAATTAAGATCACCAAAAACTAATTCGACTCAAGAATCAAAAGATTCAAGAACCAAATCAACCAATCGATTAAGAACCCAAGAAATCAGATCCCCAATCAAGAACTTAACCAATCAGAACCTAGCGCTCTGATACCATGTTAAAATGATATCAAAACACAACAAGAACTTCTTAATCACCCAACCAACCACCCCTTGGTGATCATTCACTTTTATTATAACAATATACACAACAAGCTTGTCCCCAACACGGATGCAAACTAAACAATACAAAAGAAAGAATATGACAGTCCCTCTAACAGGTGCTGTCTACAAACTCACACTCTAAACCTGAACCCAAAACAACCCAGAACACTGAAACAAACTAATCACAAGATCAAGAGGATCTTGGTACAAAAACTAGACTAGAAACTAAAACCAGAACAATAAAACCAATATTCACTTGAGAGAGAAAACCAGCAGTAAACTTTGATGTGTGAGAAAAGATATGAACCCTAGATCCGTCCAAGTCTTTATATACACTCCAAAGTTACATAAGAGACCCCTGAGAATCACAAACATAACAAACAGAACCAAACTAAAGAATAAGCATAATATTTTACATTTTAGACCCTGTAGGTTTATAAGTTTGTCAAACGTGTTTATTTTAACAAAGATCAATATTTGACTACATAAAGAAGCAGTTAGGGAAAAATAACAGACCGGAGAATTTTTTTTAAACGGTCCATAAAGACTAGCTTTTTACGAAAATGAACATCGCATAATTTTTTTAGAGTAAAGTCCAAAATACATCTCTGTGGTTTGCCCTTTGTCTAGCTTTACATCCCTAAACTTTTTTTTGGAACAAAACCATCCCTCCGTTAGTAAAGTTGGCACAAATACATCCCTCTGTTAGTAAATTCAGTTAATAAAGACTAACGATGCAAATTTTTCTCCGTTATCTCCTAACGGAAGAGAAAATATTTGCACCGTAAATAAATTGCATCGTTAGTCCTAAGGACTAACGGTGCACTCCACCGCCACCTATCACCCAAGCCACCACTCACGCCACCTACCACCTCACGCCTCCTCCACCCACCGCCACGCCAACGCCACCACCTTCACCTCCACCGCCGCCGCGCCACCACCACCACCGCACCACCACCACTCAACGCACCCTCCGCCACTTACCACCTCCACCGCGCCTTCCCGCCCGCCCACCGCGCCACCGCCATCGCCACCACCGCCTCCACCACCACCACAAAAATGGTGGTGGTGTAGTGAAATCGCGATGGTCCACCACCATCAACAAAAATAGTGGTGGTGGTGGAGGTGGCGGTTGGGTGGTGGTGGGTGACGGCGGTGGGTAAGAGGTGGTGGCGTTAGGTGTTGGTGGTGGAGGTGGTGGTGTAGTGGTGGTGGTGGTGGCGGAGGTGAAAGCCAGTGGCGTTGGCAGTGGTGGTGGTGGAGGTGGCGGTGGAGGTGAGTGGCGGTGGGTGGTGGTGGTGGGTGGAGGTGGTGGGGGCGGTGGTAGGCGGTGGCGGTGGGTGGCGGCGGTGGAGGTGAGGGTGGTGGCGGTGGGTGGTGGCGTTGGGTGGTGGTGGTGTAGTGGTGGCGGTGGGTGGTGGAGGTGGGGTGGTCGCGTTAGGCGGTGGTGGGTGGAGGTGGTAGGTGGCGGTGAGTAGTGGCGTTGGGTGATAGGTGGCGGTGAGTGCATCATAGTCCTTAGGACTAACGATGCAATTTAAAATTGCATCGTTAGTCCTAAGAACTAACGGTGCAAATATTTTCTCTTCCGTTAGGAGATAACGGAGAAAAATTTGCACCGTTAGTCCTTATTAACTGAATTTACTAACAGAGGGATGTATTTGTGCCAACTTTACTAACGGATGGATGGTTTTGTGCCAAAAAAAAGTTTAGGGATGTAAAGCGAGACAAAGGGCAAACCACATGGATGTATTTTGGACATTACTCATTTTTTTATGAAAATGAACTTTTCATTTTCATCCGTGAGATTCATTGGAAAACAAATTTCTAACCCTACACGTGTCTTTTCGCGACATTCTACGCGACAATTTTTTTTTAAAACGCGACAAATTTAAACTCAAAGCATGTGAAACGCGACCCAAGTAAACTCGACTATACACTAAAACGCGACCACACTAAAAACTCGTCCCAATTAAACTCAATACATTAAAACTCGACCACACTAAAACGCGACCCCCATAAAACTCGACCCAAATTTATTTAGATAAAATGCAAAAACGCGACCCCCAACCCAAAAATCGACCCAAAACGCGACCCTTATATCAAATATCATTTTTAAAGGTATCATATCATTAAAAAAGTATATATCACTATAACAAAAATATACTGGGCACATGGCAAATCTATACTACATAATAATGTATTTAGGACTTCCTATAAAAGGAAATATTAAAAATATAAGCCTACACATGTTACTATAATTAGTAATTCATATAATTAAGAAAAGAAGCATAATGTACAACACTTTAATGCATATAATTTTCAGACGTACAAGACAAGAAACATAGCGTACACCACTTTAATGCGCATATTAAAAAAAACAAAACACCACATTAATGCTATTTAATATAGTCAATTAATTAACTGATCAATAAATATAATTAATACAGTTATTAAAACACCCCTAACATAATAAATACAAATTTTCAAGCATATTGTACAACTAAATTAAACACAATTCATACATTAAATGTCACTAATACAATAATATTCAAGCCCGACCGACAACGCCCACATGGGCTGAGCTCGAACAAAGCAGTTAAACGAGCTCGATCCCGAACGGGCACGGCTAAACGAAATTTTGAAATCCGTAAATTTATTGTCAAAAGAACATAATAAACTAAAATACATGATTCACTTGAAAATTTTATTTGAGGTACCGCCGCGAACGCCGCGAGTACCCTGCATTAAATGTCACTAATATAAATAATAAAGCACATTATACAAATGTTAAAGCACGAACGGTCAACGGGCAAAATGGGCTTGATCCCGAACAGGCACGGGCCAAACGGGCTCGGACTCGAGCACATTGAGTTAGCTCGATGTATTTGGGCTTTTCAGTTTAAGAAGGCAGTATTATAGGATTATCACCCAAATAGCCTACCATTGTGTGTCTATCGATTAGTCACCTCGACTTCTCGACCGCCATGTGAAACCCTTTTGTTGCACTCACCTTTAGTGCAAGATACCCCTAGATACACCCATATGAGTCATTCCTTTCATTTTGTTAACCCAATATATTGTTTCGTTACACCCATACACCTTAGTCTACCCTGTAGTCTTTATTTGTGATTGGGAAGTCATCATTTGCCTAAGTTCAAGGTTCAAGTGGAAAGGTTCGGGAATCACGCTTTCGTCGACGACATATTCTTAAAGATTATTGAAGACCCCCCGAATTCCCATTGTTCATCTCAAGTGGGGGGATGTTATGTTTAGTTGTTATGTTTAGATTAAAAAAAAAGAAAAGAAAAGAATGTGGTTCGAAAAAAAAGATAAAAAATAAAAAAAAATAATAAATAAAAAAATAAAAATAAAAAAATATAGTTATGTTATTCAGTTATTGTAAAGTGCGATGTTATAAGCACTATGAGCTTTATATAGATTTAGTATCGAGGAGGCCAACTCGGTCACATTTGAAGATTGGAGTTGGTAATTGCGCCAACAGTTGAAGAAAAGGTAGTGTGCCCATCATGACGTCCTCTAATGACACATCTACCTAGTATATCATGATCCGGTTTCTTAACTTCGAAACTTGAACTTTGGGCGGACGGTAAGTGGTGATGACTTGGTTATAGATTTAGACTATTTGCTTGATTTTTATTTTACACCATTTATATATCCCATGTCTTATCCTACCCTTTAGTCATGAAGCGTGTCTAGGTGATGCAACGAGCAATCTTTGGTGTCTTAGCCATGGATTTGGTCATGTATCATTGATTTTATCCACTTCACCGTGACATGTTAGTAATGACAAATCACCCTTAACCCTTGTCGTGTCTACCCATATTGCCTTCAAGAATTGTTTAGCCCTTAACTCTAGTGGTGGAGATTTGTGTAACCGCCAAGCTTATGATAGAATACATGCTATGATGTGCGATTGAGTGATCACCCGAAATTGAAACTTAGAATAGTTGAGAGATTTGAGTGTTTCGCCCCATTTCGTGAGATGTTCGGCTTTGTTTTATTCTAGCATAGGATTTGTAAACTTATATTTTCCGTAACGGGAGATATCTTTTAAGGAATCTATCTAATAAGGTCTACTTGAGGGCAAGTAGAGTTCAGTGGTGGGATATTTGATAACATCAAATAATCCACGAATATTAAGTGTCAATTTCTCCCGATAATGCTTGTAATTTATATCATTTATATGAATTTACGCTTGTTTTCCATTATATTTCACTTCGGGTAAATTACGAGCATTGGAGCTAAAGAGACGCGGAATTGAGAGTTTATTGAAGATTTATCATAGTATGCTTACTTTGAAGAAGTTACACAGAACTCTCTCACATTACGCCAGTAACTAAAGCGTGGCTCGGAAAACCAACTTATCGAGAAGATTACGGCGTAACTCTCCCAAAGATTACGACGAACCATATTAGGTCAAATGAGGTTCCGGCGTGATAATTACGCCGTAACTCATGCATCAACTACGGCGAACCAAGATTTATTGAAGATACGGCGTAACCCCTTCCTTAGGTTCTGTTGTAACCAAGATTTCTAGTGCAATTTACGAAGAAGTTATATGTTACGACGTAACTCTTTTAATAGTTACCAGAACCAAGATCCGCCTATAAATACCCACGATTTCCAGCATTTCAAAGCATCCCATTTCACACACAACAATCAGAGAACGTGAGAAGAAGCCAAAGGCAGATCTAGAGGAGGATATGGAGCTATCTCCAAGGGAGAAATTACTCCCCTACGATAAGCATTAGCTTTTTATCTTTTCTTTACTTTCGATTAATGTATTTCGTAACATTAAACATTGAATTGATTTGTATGGTTAATATGAGCGGCTAAGCACCTCTTGGTGCTAGCCTAGTTATGATTCCTTAATTATTTTGTTTGCGTTTACATTGCTTCCGTATAATTATTTCTAAGTGTATGCATGCATAGTTTATTGGTAGCTACCCTTGTTTCGGTAGTTTTGAATGGCGGTAGAGGCTAGCCGCTTGGGAGATATGACCAACCGACCCTAAGTGAGTAGGCGAGATGGAAGGGTATGATATGACCAATGACGACCCTTTCTACTTGTGCGATTTGACCAACTCGATCACCTACCGTTTGGATGAACTTAAGAATTAGGGGTGAGTGTTTAAGTTGCTAGTGCCGGGCACTCACTATTATAAGTCTAGCATATAGCGGAACTTAATGACTTGGCTTAGGGGACCAGGAACAACTGGACTTATGAGGGACACTGACTTCTCCGGTTGTGGCTCTTTTGTCGATAGGTTAGGACGAATGACCAAATGTTGTCCTCTCGACTTTGACCACACCTGAAGTAATTGGAAGTAATTAGACGTAAACATTACTAGTTAGGATGAATAACTAGGTTAGCACCGCTCTCCTCTATTGATCACATCCTTTGCCTTTATTTGCTTTAGTAGTTAATTAGTTAATTCCTTATCGAAATCATATTTAAAATCTGTGACACCTAGACTTAGTATTAATCCACACACATAGCTCTTGGGACGACCTCGGTTTTACCAAATACTACACTATACACGACCGGGTACACTACCCGTTAGTGCATTAGGGTATACCACAGGTATAACGAGTAATTATAAATATTAAAACCTGGTCAGTAAAACCTGCATCAATAACCTAAGTGCATCAATAACCTAAGTTAGTCCCACCACCACCACTACTCACCACCGCCACCCACTGCCACCACCCACTACCAACACCACCACCAATACCCACCGCCATTCACCACCACCACCACCACACACCACCACTGCCACCAGTTACCACCACTGATAAGGTTTTAAAATGTACCTTTTTGAGGGTCGTTTAAGCCCTTATTTGATCACTTTTGTATCCGTTATTACTTAATATCGTTCCTTTTCACTTTTAGGTCTCTTGAAGGCAAATTCTTTGGAATGGCACTTATTTGGACGAAAGGGCGGATATCTGAAGAAAATGGCCAAAGTCAAGAATCGAGACACTCAAACCGCTGAAGTACAAGGGGCGGCGTCCATCGCTTAAGCTGCGACGCCGTCGGAGCACTTCGTGACGACACAAGAGCTAAATTGCTTATTTTCAAGTGACGGTGTCGGGCTTTAAAAGAGTAGGCCGTCAGAACTCGACGGCCTAGATTTGATCTAGGCGCGTCGAGGCCGAAGGGACGGCGTCACAAGCACAAGGTGACCGTCGCAAGACTAATGGCTAAGACGAAACCCTAATGACGGCGACCCCACGGCGTCACAAATCATAAGGTGGCGACGTCGCGATTGTAATCTTATATATAGAATCCGAATTTTTCGGTTTTAGTGAGTAGTCTTTTGGAGTAAAACCTAAACCAAACCAAGGTTGTCTTGTACAAGATTTTAGGGTTCCAAACCCTATCTTACATCAAGATAAGTGTTTTACTTCATTAATTCAATTATGTCTTCAATTATTTGTGTGTATGCTTGCATGTTCTCCATGTCCACTAATTTACTTGTGTGTTTGCTTAGGAATATGAAACTTAATTATTGAATATTGATTGGTTGTCTCTTATCTTAATTGTTAATGATCTAGTAATGCGATAGGTCATTCGTTGTGAAATTAATGCTTGATTAATCTTTGTGAACCTTGGACTATAACACTTAGAGCGGTTGTAGGCTAAACCATCCAAAAAGTACCTTAGAGTTAGAGTTTATAATTCCTAGAGGTTTTTGTAGATGAGACCCTTTGGTAGTTTCAAAGAGTTAGGGACAAACGCATACCCTACGACTTTAGACACACAACGCGATTAAGAATAAGGACGTGACAATTCAACCATCAATAGGAGATAATTAAGGAGTAATAAAACCTAAGTAAACACATCTTTAAACCATCATACAAGCACACAATAATTAGACATAGACTACCCTCACTTTAGTTAATTAGATAATTAGATTAGTAGAGTAATCGGTAGAAATACCAAAACCCCCAAATCCAAACCCCGAGATTCGTACCTTTCCATTTCCTAAAAACATAAAAAGATAAAAAAATAATCTTCTTCAACCCCAACCTTAGCGTAGTAACTTCTCACTAGCATTCCTATTCCCTTAGAGAACGATATCAATACCCGTGGCTTACCCTAATACTATACTACAACGATTAGGTTCATCGCCTAGGGTGTTATAAAACTTGCTCAAGAAAAGGAAGTTCCTTTGACTCGAGCGGCGCGTGTAGCGTTATCAAGTTTTACGCGCCATTGCCGGGAATAGAATAGCTAGTTAGTAGTCCACCTCGTTTAGGTTTCTTTGCTTGATTCCTATCAAGTAAATTTTTTCTCAATTTTTAGCTTCCTCGTAGTCTATCCCCCTTATTCGTGATCTTTGTTCATAATCCCATCACTTTTCATCATGGAAGGTGATAAACCACCAAGCAACAACTCCCCATCAAACAAATACCCACCACTCGATCCAACTTTTGCCAACCAACTCCGAGCTCGCATTGTTAGTGAAATTGGAGAACTTAAGAAACTAAATAGGATAATTGAAAGCGCACTTGAGAAAGCCCTTGAGGAATCCACTAGTACCTTAGATAGTGATTCCACCTCAAGTGATTCGGAAGATGAAATTGTGGAAGGTGATTATAAGGTTTTGGAAATTATGGATGGAAGTAAGGAGGAAGAGGAACTTAGGAGTATTTCGATTCATACCCTAATGGGAAGGAAACCGCTTATCATTATAATGTAGTTAACTTCCATGACATGATTTTCAAACCATGCATAAAAAGTGGTGACCTAAAAATATCAAAATACCATGCATGATTGGGTACTTATATAGGGATCACACTTACATAGATTATAAAGCACCCATGAACATAATGTCTAGACTCTACTACAATTAGATCATGAGTGCAGATTTAGGACCTATGAGGGACCCCTTTTACCCTAGAAAGGTGAGTAACTATGTCGGGAGGGTTAAAGGATTGCATGTCTTCGTAGGAAACTTCACATATAGGTGTGATTTCATGATCCTAGAGAATGTTAAAGGCATTATTGATGGAGTCTGATGTGCTACGAATGGTGCAAGTTTTAAAAATTTATAAACACGATTTAACCGTCTAACCTATTAACACATACGAGCAAGTATACTCGTCTGTGATAACAAAGTTTGGTAAGTCGAGATCGTCCCAAAGGATTTTGCGTTTGAAATTGTTTTTGTTTGAAAAGATTCCAACAAGAAAGCTTGTCAAGGCTTCCTCAAATAATTATGTTCTAGTGAAATTCAATAATAATAAATATATATACTTGTGTGTAGTCTATAATCAATCATAAATAGTATTCATGAAGGTTTGGTGTATACTCTTGATGTGATGCACAAATCATAAGCAAATGATCCCCAACCATGGTATATGTTTGTAAAATCATTCTAAGAACAAAACATTTAGGTAATCCTTTCGGTCCTTATCCCAATGATTATTCTTTAGAAAATCCATTTGTTTGCAACATGTTCTTATTAAATTTGTTCTTACGAATCTTTTGACCCTTCGTGATGAAAATGTTCCTAGTCTTGTTTTAATAAGCAAACATGGTGGTTGTCAATCACCATATCCCCAAACTAGTTTGTCACTTCACTTTTGGAATAAAACACAAGAGAAATCCTTTCGGTCCTTTTTCTTAAAACATGTTTTACCAACAAATCAAACCAAGACTAGTATTTTTCCAACAAACTCATTTAAACAAGATCATATATACATGCATCACATTTTGAGAACACTAACATGATTAACTACATCCCAACACACAAGTATATCCCAAAACTACTCCATGATAATAATAATAATAACTAAACACAAATCATAACAAAGTAATTCCAACAATTCAAGAGAATAGAATTCCATAACAAAGTTCATAGAATACCTAAACTTTTGTGATTACAAGAATTAGAATTCGTGGATTGTAGCAACCACGCGCCTCCAATCACCTAGATTCACCGTACAACTCAAACTACCAAAACTATGGATGAGAATTGTTCCTCCTTGCTCCCGGACGTTTTCAAAGAAGAACTAAGCTTTTGGGCTGAATAATAATGGTTGGTATTAGTTTAGGTGTAAACTAATATAATTTTGGTTGTGTCACACCTAGTAACTAGGACTAGGTTCATTATATAGCCAAGTATGCTTGCTCAACTGACCAAAAACGTTCCCAACAAGTTATTATCAAGAAATGATCGGACTCCAATGATTATGGGAGTTAAGGCAACAATAAATGCAACTTTGTGTAAGCTGCGGTCGAGAAACCGGATCGGTTACATTTTGACCAACGCCACCGGATCCGGTTACGGGTTGTGACCGAACGGTACAGGTTATTGCGCTTTGACTTTTGTTGACTTTTGCTCATACGCTTCATTCTTTGCTCGCTGATGATTTTCAAGGCAAAACTTGATCTTTCCTTCTTCAGATACTTATAAATCATTGTGCTTCCCAATCATTGGATCCAATAGCTTCCTAGCTCGACTTCCTTCCTCGAGAATCTTCCAAATGTGCATAAAACTTCACTTCTTCATTATTCGTGATACCGCCTACATATACATATACACATACGCATCTTTTGCACTTTTGCAATGATTATGAGTAAATATAGCCGATTATCATGCACAAAACTAACAATAACGCTACTAAAAACATGTTCATTTTAGGCGTTATCAGAGTCTTAGGAGATGTTATACTTGGGAGACCATTTATTGAGGAATCTAAGATGGTTTATGATCAAGAGGAAGGAATAGTCAAATTCTCAAATGAGACCGAATGTGTTAAGTATATAATGCCCTACAAGAATAAAAAGTTTGAGGGTATTGATGATCTAGATGTAGACAACATTCCGCCTTTGAAGTTGATTGGGAAGACAAGATTCGCTATATTGCTTGTCTAGAGTTGGGCCCGAATATATTCGTGATGAGAACGAGTTAAGATAATTGAATGGGCTTCTAAGAGGAGGAAAACGTAAGAGGCACGACTACGAGTCTAGCTACAAGACTCATAAATAAAGAAAAGCGCTTCGTGGGAGGCAACCCATGCTTAATTGTTTGCTTGTTAGTGTCATATATCTTTTATTGATTGCTTATTCTCTTGTTTAAATTTGTAAAAATGCTTTATTTTGTTTTTAACCTCGTCTTAATTGCATATAAAGGTATTTTACATAAAAGATAAGTGTAGGGAGGATTACACACGTTTTCAAAAGAAACGTAAACATGAGTATAACAATTAATAAAAGATATATATGTGTGTTTGTTTGAGTCAAATGCTTGTATCGAGTCATAATGGATGTTTTGCGAAATTTTTCCATTCTAAAGATGTAAATTTTCCGAATTTTTCCGTAAAATCGCAGACCGCTTTTGTCGTCGATAATCGACGCAGTCCAGATTGCAACCGACAACCTTGAAGGAGTAAAACAACAGATTACTTTTTCTCGCTTTTCGAGCCACTTATAAATTCTTGGAATTTTTCGTGTCTTAATCTTCCGTAAATTCAGTAAATATCCATTCCACAAGCATTATATCCTAGTTTAGTCGAGTCTTATATATATTATTACCCCGATTTTACGCGAAGGTTTCGCTTTGTTTTCTTCAAGTGTGCGGGTTTAATTTATCAAGAAGAAGTTACATAAGATTGGAATGAGCTTTTCACGCATACATTCTTCTTGGAAAGGATTTAACCACTACTTCACACACGGATCCTACCGAGCTAATCGGGGAGTATTAGTTTCTTTTGTTTTTCATTACCTTCTTTTATCATAACTTTGATACTTTCGGGGAACATTGGGGACAATGTTCGGTTTAAATGTGGGGAGGAAAATAAAGCGGAACTTTGAAACTATGCTTATCCTTGACTATTTGCTTTGTCCAATTGTATTTGTGTAATAAACCATGAGAAAATGTCGGTTAGGGTAATTTTGGCACCAAATTTAAAATTTTTCATGACATATAGGAGTGGGCCATTAGTCTTAACAAAAGCGTCTCACGGATAGGAAGTTACATGATTAGCACAAAAACCCTTTACCACCTAAATTCCACCCAAAATGTGAGGATCACCCTTAGATTAGTAGGAATTAAAGCATTCATCTTTAATGCTTAGAGTGTGAACCAGTAGTATATTAGATTCTAGAACTTGTTTTGTGATGCATTCCGAGATCGCTAGTAAGACTACACTTGTGTAGTTAGGAATAACTAAATGATAAGAGGCATTAGGATAACCCTTGTTTGATACCCGTAATATAATTACTTCTTCCACATCGGTTGAGTAATTCCCCACACCTTTGCGTTGTACTCATCTTTAGTACACGATACCCTAGTTAACCCCTCGTAACCTATCCTTTTCGCGGTTCTCGTGATGTTTCGGTTTTCGAAATATCAATGAAGAGCATTGTTTACACCCCACCCCAAATGTACACCCAAATCGCCTTAGCCTACCCTGGTATGCACTCACTTTTAGTGCATTATTGTTATCACCCTAAACCCTTAGTTCAATTATCTAGTTGCTTGCATAAGTTGCTAAGTCGAGTCATATCCTTTGTACACAGTTTTGGGACGATTGAGACTCATGAGAAAAGTTAAAGTTTATGAAATGACTGGAAGGGAACGTTAAATTCCCTTATTTGCGTAATAATGTACTCCAAGTGTTTTGATTTTTTCAATTCGGGTCAAATTAGTGTTAGAGTAATCAAAACTCAAGTGTAGGGATGTGCCTATAAATCCCTATCATTTTGATGTTACCGTAGAGGATAGTAGAGTAAAAGTAAAAAAAAAAAAAAAAAAAAAAAAGAACATACGGGCTACCATCCTACATCTATCCTTTAAATTTATGTTTGTGTGTTTCAGTTACCTAGAGTTTAGAGTGTCGAGTCTTGGCTTAGCAACGCCATTCTTCGTATGCTTGTAACATAGAGATTTTTGACTTGCCACCACTAAATATCCTATCCCACCAAACCCTTTGTTTCCTACCGTAAGCCTAACGTTACAACCCTTTAAAGACCTCTTTGATAGTCTTTCCTAGGTGCTTACGCCAAAGCGATGGAGGTTTGATCTATTCTCAAGCCTATGGTAATCTATGTACTAGGACCGGTTAATGAGTGTTTATCTTCCATTTCCAACTTGTTATATTTCATATACACCGAGAGATGCGAGTATCCAAACACCCCATGTGAGGTGCTAGTATGTAATTCCGTGCTTGTTATGACTTTTTATGGGCTTATATGTGTTGTGGACTGTTTTAAACCAATGCTTCATGACCCTAACTTATAAATTAATTGGCTAAAAGCACATTTGCTTGAGGACAAGCAAATACCAAGTGTAGGGATATTTGATAAGGTTTTAAAATGTAACTTTTGAGGGTCATTTAAGCCCTTATTTGATCACTTTTGTATCTCATATTACTTAATATCGCTTCTTTTCACTTTTAGGTCTCTTGAAGGCAAATTGGTGGAATGACACTTATTTGGACGAAAAGCGCGGATATACGAAGAATGGCCAAAGTCAAGAATCGAGACACTCAAACCGCTGAAGTACAAAGGGACGGCGCCATCGCTTAAGCGCGACGCCGTCGGAGCACTTTCGTGACGACACAAGAGCTAAATTGCTTATTTTCAAGTGACGGTGTCGCTTTAAAAGTAGGCCGTCGCAACTCGCACGGCCTAGATTTGATCCGAACCAGTCAAGGCCGAGGGACGGCGTCACAAGCACAAGGTGACGCGCCGCAAGACTAACGTGGCAAGACGAAACCCTAATGATGGCACCCACGACATCACAAATCATAAGGTGACGCCGTCGCGATTGTAATCTTATATATAGAATCCGAATTTTTCGGTTTTAGTGAGTAGTCTTTTGGAGTAAAAACCTAAACCGAACCAAGGTCGTCTTTGTACAAGATTTTAGGGTTTCAAACCCTATCTTACATCAAGATAAGTGTTTTATTTCATTAATTCAATTATGTCTTCAATTATTTGTGTGTATGCTTGCATGTTCTCCATGTCCGGCTAATTTACTTGTGTATTTGCTTAGGGAATATGAAACTTAATTATTGAATATTGATTGATTGTCTCTTATCTTAATTGTTAATGATCTAGTAATGCGATAGGTCATTCGTTGTGAAATTAATGCTTGATTAATCTTTGTAAACCTTGGACTATAACACTTAGAGCGGTTGTAGGCTAAACCATCCAAAGAGTACCTTAGAGTTAGAGTTTATAATTCCTAGAGGTTTTTGTAGACGAGACCCTTTGGTAGTTTCAAAGAGTTAGGGACAAACGCATACCCTACGACTTTAGACACACAACGCGATTAAGAATAAGGACGTGACAATTCAACCATCAATAGGAGATAATTAAGGAGTAATAAAACCTAAGTAAACACATCTTTAAACCATCATACGAGCACACAATAATTAGACATAGACTACCCTCACCTTAGTTAATTAGATAATTAGATTAGTAGAGTAATCGGTAGAAATACCAAAACCCCCAAATCAAAACCCCGAGATTCGTACCTTTCCATTTCCTAAAAACATAAAAAGATAAAAATATAATCTTCCTCAACCCCAACCTTAGCGTAGTAACTTCTCACTAGCATTCCTATTCCCCTAGAGAACGATATCAATACCCGTGGCTTACCCTAATACTACACTACAACGATTAGGTTCACCGCTGAGGGTGTTATAAAACTTGCTCAAGAAAAGGAAGTTCCTTTGACTCAACGAGCTTGCGTGTAGCGTTATCAACCACCAATCACCGCCGCCACCATGTCTACCACCACCACAACAATCACCACGCCACTAACCACCACCACCACTTACCTGACCACCACTTTGACAACACCAATCACCACAAAAAAAGTCAAAAAATTTGTAAAAAATCTTAAAAAAATTTTAATTCTTTTTCAAAATTTTCAAAATTTGAAATAATTTTTTTACAAAAAAAATTTTGATATATTTTTTCCAAATTTTGTTTTCAAATTATTTTCCACATTTTGAAAAAAATTTCAAAGAAAATATTCAAAAAAAAATGATTTTAAAAATAAAAATTGCTATATGTCGAAATACCTTTTTTTTTTTTTTTTTTAAATTGCATTTTTTTTTGTCCGATATTTTTCGAATTTTTTTTCAAAATTCTTTTTCCAAAATAATTTTTAGAAATTTGGAAAATAATTTTGAAAATAAAAATTTGGAAAAAATATTTCGATTTTTTTTGAAAAAAAATTATTTCAAAATATTGAAAATTTTGAAAAAAAAATCAAAATTTTTTTTTGAAGATTTTTTTTAATTTTTTTTTTTACTTTTTTGTGGTGATTGGTGGTGTTGGGTGGTGGTGGTTGGTGGCGGTGGTGAGTGGTTGTGGTGGTGGTAGACGTGGGTGGCGACGATGATTGGTGGTGGTAACTGGTGGCAGTGGTGGTGGTGGTGGTGGTGAATGACGGTGGGTATTGGTGGTGGTGGTGGTAGTGGGTGGTGGCGGTGGGTGGCGGTGGTGAGTAGTGGTGGTGGTGGTGGTGGGACTAATGGTATTTAGGACTAACGGTGCAATTGTTTTTGTATTGAGGACTAATGGTGTAATTGCATAAGTCGTCCATGTGGCTTAAAGGATGGACGCTGCAACGAGCATTGACCAAAAGGGCTAAATGTGTAACTTCTAACGGAATTCATTTAACGTTAGTTAAAATCAGGGATCAAAACGATCACAAAGTTTTGCCACTGGGACGCCGCCTGCAATTAGCCAGCCACATGGACGCTTTTTGCAATCTGGGCAAACCACAAGGACGATTTTTGCAATTAACTCCTTCAGTTTTGTTGCATTCTCTTTATCTTGGCCTATAATTTTGATGATTTAAACTACTGTAAAAGTTTACTTAGACCCATAATTGGTACCGAAATTGGAAAGTGTAAATTGGGTTATAGTTAATTGGTTGTGTAAATTGGTATCGAAATTGGAAATAGATCAGAAATTGAAAATGTTAATCGAGTTATGGCCTACTGGCTATGGTCATTTTGTTTATCGAAAAATTGACAATAAGTTGTTAGTTAAATGAAAATAGTGGGGTGAATGGTGATGGTTAGTGAGGTATATTAACGTGAGTTGTGTTGATGATAGAGACAAATGAAGTGAGTTGTATTGGTAGAGGTGTCAATTTGTGCCAAAAATAAAAAAAAATGGGCTAAATGGACAAATATAGTTCATTTTCGTAAAAGGTGAGAAAAAAAGTCTATATTGGTAAAACGAGTAGGTAAATGGATTATTTAGGTAATTGGTTTATTAAGTTAATGAGGAGAGTTATTTTACATACCAAACTTTTCTTACATACTAAGGGACTCATCTCCACCATCTATTTAAAAAGAAATATGTGGAAAACTAGAAGGGGGTTGAATAGTTTTACCGATTTAAAACTTCCTTTTAAATATTTAGATCGACTTATGTCAATCTATTTGGTTGTTTTATGTTGGACATTGATAGATAGATATATAAACATGTAATGAAAGATAAAGGGTAAGAAGCACATCACTACGACACAAGTATTTATAGTGGTTCGGCTACAAGGACACCTTCTTGCCTACTCCACTCCCGAGTCACCTACTCGAGAGTTCGTAAGCACTACACCAACTCCTTATGGCGGAGAAACCTTCACAACGCCGCTTAACCTTTTTCCGGTACAAAGCTAAATACCGAGTTCTTTCACACCAAGGCGAACCACACCTAACACAACGTCGCCTACCCTTTATAGGGTGCTAGGCTAACCACCGAGTTCTTTCACACCTTAGGAGAACTAATCCTATCACAACATCGCCTACCCTTTATTAGGTACTAGGCTAAGCACCTAGTTCCATTACTATGGAGGAACTACTACCCTTCACGACACAACACCTAATCTTAAGGAGATCTACTCCTTGTTACAACACCATCAAGGATATCACCATCCTTGTAAATAAACAAAGCTTATATGTATAACGATGCACCTCATCGATTATACGACCTAGGCATTCTTCCCAAATGCCACTTGATTTGGTTCTTCGGCATCCTTCACTAATGCCTTTGACACAACGCTTGGCACCTTTCACTAATGCCTTCGTCTTGACACCTTTAGCATTCTTCACTAATGCTTTGACATGGATGATGAGCACCTTCACTAATGCTTTCATCTTGACACTTTCGGCATTCTTCACTAATGCCTTGACCCAACATCTATGGAGAAAGGTAGATCTATCAACAAGAGAACCTTCGTTGTCTTGATGATGACGGAGCACGGCAACTCATGGACTTGAGCTTGCGTTTTCAGAAGTGGTGATCTTTCCTTTAAGAGGATCCTAGAAGATCACACAAAACAAAAGACAAAACTACATAGATCTCTTGGATCCGAGGTTAGAGGGTTAGAATACTTGGGGAAGTATGTGTAAAGTGGTGAGTAGAAAGGAAGAAATGACTCTCTATTTATAGAGAAAATTTCTCTTGTTCCTCGGATCCCACGGATCCTTCCACTGGGATCCGCTAGCACAAAGCTAGGGATCCGTGGAACGCTCTTCTTTGCCCATGGGTATTTTTGGTTATGGGTTGATCCATGGTTTCTTTTCTAGATACAATGTATCTTAAGGATACAATGAACTTGGTCAGTGGTATATATAAAACCATGGGTTATAGTCAATACCATTTGCTAGTATACAATGAACTTGGTCAAGTGGTATATATAAAACCATGGGTTATGGGTCAATACCATTTGCTAGTTTTTACCCATTTAGTATATACTTGTTTTTACCCAACTACATTCAATGTATTTGGTCAATGGGTCAAATACTTAAGTTTCTACCCATTTATATTACCCAATATACTACATACTAGTTATGTGTATATTTACCCAAATATGTAAACACTAGTTGTTGTACATATGTAATACTAAATCATAAAATCACTTATACTTGTTTTAGTGTTTTATGTGAATATGTTAGAAACTATTAGTTCAAACCATTTACGTATTTTATTTGTTTCGTTAATATGATTTTACGTTTGTTATCGACAAAACATTAGAAGATCGTAAAATATAAATAAACGTTTTTACGGCTTATTTGTATTAACAAAATCAATGGATGAGATTAAAAGCATTTTATTATTTCACCTATTTTTTATAATTTAAATATCTCTTAAACCGTTAATCGTTAAGTGAAAATATTTACACCGTCGCGAAGAGCATTTAATTATCTATATATAGACGGGCACTTTGATATACTTTTGAAAAAGGAAAAAAAATTGTTTTTTTCACGTTTTTTCGTCATTTTTACGTTACTTGAAATTTGCATGAAAAAAATCATATATGATTAAACACTAATTTGATTATCACATGTGATATTAGTGTTAAATCATATATGATATGTAATATCACATGTGATATTTCACATGTGATATTACATATCATATATGATATAACACTAATATCATATATGATATAACACTAATATCACATGTGATATTTAAATTAGTGTTTTATCATATATGATTTTAATGCAATTTCAAAGAACGAAAAACGAAAAACTTAAAAAAAACGTGAAAAATACGAAAAACAAAGTCTTTGTCTATGAAAGATAATTAAATCTTCGTCGTGAATGATATATATTTTTTCGCTTAACGATTAACGGTTTGAAAGTTATTAATATTTAAAAAAAGATGATGAAAGTGGGTTTTTTAAAATGTTGAGATTAATCTCATCCATTAGATCAAATAAAATTGGATGGTGGAGATTGATCCCTTGATATGTAAATAATATTTTGTCCTCAAATGATCTTAAATCTAAGTTAATATACCTAAGTTTTCCAAGTAAAAGTCCGGATTTATTGGCCCGATAAAGTCCAATATCATCCGGTGACATGATTTCATATGTGCTTCGGTTTTTAAGGAGTCCATCTTGATGGATTCCACTTTCATGAACAAAAGCATTAGCACCAATGATTGCCTTGTGTGGCTGCACCTGCATTCCAGTGTACTCTTCCACCTAAATAACACAAGTACGTCGTGCAAAGTGAATCAAGCGCTAGCCAAATGTTGTAAACAAATTGTAAGAGAATAAACTTAGCTATATACCATCTTGCTAGTCTCGAAAATATGTCTTGTATTGATGCCGGTGTAAAGACCTCCCAATAATTCCCGTTTGCTTTTAATTGTCATTACAGCCTACGTTCGAAACAAACAAAAAAAATACTTTTCACAGGCACGGATTATTGTAAACTATCACGAACAAGAAACCTTCACTGACCTCTTCCAAAGACGCATTACCAGGTCTCTCTCCAATTCCGTTTATAGTTACTTCCAACTGCCTTGCACCCGCATACGCCCCCTAGAATCAACATACTTTAGCATCCAAGTAAACACATAAACGAAGTGCATAACAACTGAATACAATTACCTTTAAAGTATTGGCAGTAACAAGTCCAAGATCATTATGACAGTGGACAGAAATGATGACATCCTCAATGCCAGGGGTGTTGGCTCTTACGTCTGCAATGAGTTGGCCAAACTCACGAGGCAAGTTAAAGCCAACAGTATCAAGAATGTTAAGAGTCATTGCACCTGCTTTAATAACTTCACCCACAAACTCGTATAGAAACTCTTTTTCCGATCTGTTAACAAATTAAACATAATACAAACCTTCAGCTCTGGCTTACTATACGAGGATCATTTTAGTAATTAAGAAATCTTGTCTGCAATCTGTTAACTGATTACAAGAAAAAGCAATATCATCTATTTCAAAATTAGGGTTCCTACATTTTAAATTGTTTGCCTTCTAGTACAGTTTATTGTTCAAAACGATATCTTTAGTTCATTTGATTAGCATTGTTGTAACACTCGACCTGTTTCACATAATTCATTTTTGAGACGAAAAGAGTGCTAAACTAGTGTATTGTAATCCAGTTTTGAAAAAGTAAAGTAATATCTTCAATCTTTTAGATAAGCTTATCCATCATAACTTCTATATGAAATGGTACTTGTTAAACCATAAGCCATTGTAATACTTAAAACAACTTTTTGTATTTTGATAACATGGTAATAAGCTAATAAGTTGCTTCAATAAATTTACCAAGCTAGCACCCCGGCCAGTAATTGATTTTGATGATAAAGAAAATTCATATCGTTAACGAAATGAGTAAAATAAAACCACGAATAACGACTCGGTTTGATAAAGTCGTACTTTCCAGTAACTTCTGCGCAACAAGAATGTCAGTAAAACCCAAACTCCGAGCATACGCCACCATAGTCCTTGCTTTATCAATCACTTCTTCTTTCGACATCCTTAGCTTATATTCCATATGAATATCACTCGTTGCTAGAATAAATTGCAGAAATCGTCCTTGTGGTTTGGCCAAATTGCACGTTTCGTACTTGTGGTTCATTAAGTGCAAAAATCGTCCTTGTGATTCAGTGTTACGTGCACTTTTGGTCCCCCATCACTAACTGCGTTAAGTGAGTTCCGTTAATAGTTACACGTTAGCCCTTTTGGCTAACGTACGTTGCAGCGTCCGTCCTTTAACCGTTGCAGCGCCAGTTCTTTAATACGTTTTCATACGTTTTCATACATTCTATCTGTTTTCATCCGTTTTAATACGTTTTTGTCCGTTTTGCTTTGTTTTATCCGTTTTTCTTACGTTTCATCCTTTATTTACGTTTTTGTCCGTTTTCATCCGTTTTTCTTACGTTTTTCTCACGTTTTGTCCATTTTATCCGTTTTTGTCCGTTTTTCGTATATTTTTATTCGTTTTTCTTACATTTTGGTCCATTTTTCTTATGTTTTCATCCGTTTTGTTCGTTTTTCATACGTTTTTGTCCGTTTTTCTTACGTTTTTGTCCTATTTCGACATATTGAAAAAAATAATTAAAAAAAAATTAATTTGAAAAAAATCAAATTTTGTTTTTCTTTTAAAAAATTTTGAATTTTTTCCAAAATTTTCAATATGTCGAAATATTTTTTTCAAAAAAGTTTTTGGAATTTTTCCAATTTTTTTCAATTTTTTTCCAATTTTTCTTTTCGAATAAAATTTGGAAAAGAATTCGAAGAAAAGTATTCGAAAAAAAATTGGAAAAAGAATTTCGGAAAGACATTTTGGAAAAAGTAGTAGAAAAAATTCGTTTTTTTTTTGAAAAAAAGGTATTCGACATATTGAAAATGAAAAAAATATAAGAAATACGAGAAAAACGTAAGAAACGAACAAAATGTAAGAAAATGGACAAACGGATAAAACGAATAAAAAGACAAAACCATAAGATCACCTGACAAAACGGATGAAAACGATAAAACCCAAAGAAACGGACAAAAATAGATGAAAATGAACAAAAACAGACAAAAAGCGAACTAAAACGTAAGAAAAACGGAAAAAACAGACAAAACGGACAAAAACGTTTCAAAACGGACGAAAACGGATAAAAACGGACGAAAAACTTAAATTATAAACGGCCGCTAGGTTAAAGGACTGGCGCTGCAACGGTTAAAGGACGGGCCCTGCAACGGCCGTTAGCCAAAAGGGCTAACGTGTAACTATTAACGGAACTCACTTAACGCAGTTAGTGATGGGGGACCAAAAGTGTACGTAACAGTGAATCACAAGGACAATTTTTGCACTTTATGAACCACAAGGACTAAACGTGCAATTTGACCAAACCACAAGGACGATTTTGCAATTTACTCCTCGTTGAAAAAAACACGTGTAATCTCGGGAACTTAGCATCTTTCAAGCACTCCCACGCCTTATCAATATCCTCCTTGGTACACCTAGCCAATGCACACATGACCGGGACGTGGGCATCTTCATCTTTTGTTTCATTCCCAACCTCACATGCAATCGACTTAACAATTTCTAGATCAGCTTTGTTGGATGCAGGAAAACCCTACTTCAATAATATCAACGCCTAGTTCAGCAAGTTTACGTGCAATGTTTAGCTTTTGTTTAGGGGTCATGGTATCACCACGAGACTGTTCACCATCACGCAAAGTTGTATCTAATATGCGATTATGCAACATAGTTAGGACATAGCCATTAATACAATAGAAATAAAGCTATCTAAATGTGAGTGAAATGCAAAGTTATTTTTGAAATTGTTTAAAATAGGTCCAAAAACTTAGCCCATGAATCAAAGTGTTAATATCATAGCTCTAAGGTTATTTTTCGATCTTATTAAATGTCACTTAACAACTTTTGCTCGTCGAACTTGACTTTCTACGGGGAAGTTCATTAAGTAATCTAATTGGAGACAGTTTTTTATAAGCTAACAAAAAATATTATTGTTTATAAAGTGTTAGCAACTCTATAGTCTAATCATTTGCCAAAACTTAATTTACAAAAACTTAGTAGTTTGCAAAATGTATAAAATTCAAATTTAGTTATTTGAATTTTAGGTATTCTAACTCTTTTTTTTCCAGTTTAAGGTATCGAATTTAAGATTTGTGCAATGTAAAGTTTTTTGACTTTTCGAAAGCAGTTATCGGTCATAATTTTAAGCCGAAAAGACTTTTAAATGCTCGAGTTTGATGATAAGTCACATTAATTATCTATTTCAACCGAAAAAATGACCGATAGTGTCTCTCAAAAAGTTAAAAGAACCTTACATATACCGAAAAAATGACCGATAGTGTCTCTCGAAAAGTTAAAAGAAACCTTACATTGCACAAAAATTAAATCCAGTTCCTTTAATAAAGAAAAAAAATGGTTGATAACATCAAATAGTTACATATTTGTATATCAATATTCTATGTTAATTGCTCATTATTATATCATTTACTTAAGATTTGGTACTTAATTGCTTAGTATTTGCATTTTAGGCTGCATTAGACGAAACGACACAGAAATGTGCAAGTAATGATGCAGGATGACGATATCAAGATTGTAGGATCAATCGAGGAGAAAAGGGCATGAAGAATTCAAGTCCATTGGAGGATAAATATGGAGAAATACTCAAGGAATGATAAACTTGTTATTAGAAGTTTATTATAGTAGTCTTGTACAAGAATTAAGTGAATATACAAAGCCAAATTATAATATCAAGTTTACGTGATGTCCTTAAAAATGCTTAACTATTTTGGCCATAATTTATTCGTCCGAACTCTAATTTTGTTGATTTAAAAGGCCATGGAAAGGGAAAAAGAAGATCTACAATTAGAATGTGGTTATGGCGTAACAAAATCATTTGGTTACGCCGTAACAAGCTTTTCTTGTTACGTCTACACCGACATGCCAAAAGTTTCTTATATAAACAAACACTAACTCGACCCAAACTCATTCCCAACTTTACCAATCGATTTCTAAAGACTTAGGAGGGGGGTCTTTTTTTAATCACTTTGGAGGCTGCAACATCAAGAGAACCTAGTTCCAATCATCATAAACATCTTAATATTTCGGTTTGCTTAACTTTTTGACTAAGAATTCTTAGTAATTCTGTTTTATTACTGTCTATTGTTTTTTGGAATTATGGGCTAAACACCTTAGTGTTTGCCTAGTTATAAATTTTAGACTAAAATACACCGTTGAACCCTAAACTTGGTCATACGCTTCGCGATGGGACAAAACTTGGCGTTATCATCGCCGGAGGTCCAAACCTTGGCCTTTAAATGCCAAACTCGTCCCTTGACCAGGATTGGCATAGTCAACTTTAATTTTCTGGATTTCCTTCGAGGGTATAATAGACCATTCACATTTTTGACCCAACCTTCAACCCAGGGACCAATTGTGATTATGCCTACTAGCCGTTTCTTCCCTGATACGCTTGCATTTAATTTCGCGCGAACCAATACACCCACCCAACAAACAACTTTACCAATCATAATACACCATTATCCGAAACGATTGAACCACGAAAATCGAATCCGAATCTAAATCGTCATTTCGAACTCAAAGATCAACCCAACTTCCAACAAAACCATGTCGATCGATCATATTAGCAACATGCCGATGTAGTGATCACTAACATTTTGAATCGGTTGCCTTTGTTAGAAGCGGTGAGAACCTCTAGTTTAGCGCGAAACTGGAGGTCTAAGTGGACTTTGCTCACCGATGTCATAGCCGATGAGGATTTCTTTTATTATTTAACATATGAGTTTAATGGGAGGCTTGTTACTAGATTCTTAAATCGGCTTATGGGTCCAATAAGAAAGTTTGTCTTCGATGTAGAGCCAATATCAATGATTGGAATAGACAACTTTCATTATGAAGAGATTCGTGAGTGGCTCTTGTTTTTGGCTGAGCATGGAATTGAGGAGCTGATCATTACAAACTGGTATGGTGACCCAGTTACGTTCCCAACCCAACTTTACTCTCGTAGTGAGTTGAAACTGTTAATACAAATAAACCGTAAAACGTTTATTAATATTTAGCGATCTCTTTGTGTTTTGTTGATAACAAATATAATGTTATCATAAGTAAAATTATAAGGATACATATTATTTTTGTAAAGCATTTACATATAGTCATTTAATACAAATTGTTTTAATAAATCATTTGTTGTAATAGTTTATTAGGATGAGTAAAAATCACAACCCATGGAGCATATCCATAACCCATGGTATTGACCCATATCCATTTGACTAGATGCATTGCATTTATTAGATACATTGTATCTAATGAAATACCCATGGACTAACCCATAACCCATGACCCATGGCCCATAACCAAAAAACCCATGGGCAAGAGGAGCGCCCCACGGATCCCTAGCTTTACACTAGACGGATCCTTGGGAGGGATCCGTGGATCCATGGAGCAATGGCAAGATTTTGCCAATAAATAGAGAGCCATTTCTTCATTTCTCTTTACCCCTCTTCTTACTAACTCTCACATATACTCTTACTCTCTTCTAACAAAAGATCACTTGATCTAAAGAGTTGTTCTTCTTTCTTCTATTGTGATTCTCATATAGGTCCTTCTCTAAGGCGAGATCACGAGCTTACTACAAGTCATCCAAGCAAGGGGTCCTTGATTGATTTGTTCCTCCACAAGATTTCTGTAGCGAAGATCTTGTATTTGTTATTTCACATATTTGTTGTGTAATAGTCGTGTTGGTTTGGTCCTCCTTGTTACGGACTCGGTATTTAGCTTTGTACTGGAAAAAGGTGTAAGCAACGTTGTGAAGGCTTCTCCGCCAAGTTGAAGGAGTTTGTTGACATAGTGCTTGAACTCTCGAGTAGGTGACTCGGGGAGTGGAGTAGGGCAAGGAAGGTGTCCTTGTAGCCGAACCACTATAAATCGGTTGTGTCATTTCTATCCCTTACTTTACTTTATTTACTTACATTACTATTATATCTATACTTTCTCTTCATCCATACGATTTCACATAACATCGAATCTAAAGTTTTTGAAACTAACTTAAAATCGGCAAAACTATTCAACCCCCCCCCCTTCTAGTTTTCCACAATTGGCATCAAGAGCTAAGTTTATAAAAGTTTTAAAGTATACCGTATTTTAAAAACTTTTCGATCACTATGGGTTCTGAAAATTACAAGGAAGGGCAATATATGCAACGACCTCCACTACTTGAAACTAATGGTTTTATATATTGGAAAAATAGATTCAAAACGTATGTGAAGTCTAAAGATATTGATCTTTGGTACATCATTGTTGAAGGCGATTTTGAAGCCACCGCAAAAGATGAAAATGGAGTTTTAGTTAACATACCTCATGATAAACTCACCGATGAAATTAAGAAAAAGATTTCCAAAAATAGCGAAGCTAAAATGGTTTTGTATAATGCTTTACCCAAAAAGGAATTCAAAAGAATCTCCATGCTCAAAACCTCTAAAGAAATTTGGAACTCTTTAGTTGTAACTCATCAAGGTAATCAACAAGTGAAAAACAATAAAATAGATCTATATGTTCAATAATATGAACAATTTTCAATATCGAATGAGGAAACTATAGATCATTCTTTTGCTAACTTTAACACTATAATTACATCTTTACAAGCACTTGATGAATCTTTTTCTAGCCGTAACCATGTTAGGAGATATCTAAGGGCACTTCCATCCAAGTGGAGATCTAAGGTGACGACAATCGAAGAGTCAAAAGATTTGACAGTCCTCACCCTTGATGAACTCATAGGCAACTTAAAGGTCTATGAGCTTGTCCTTGCTAAGGATTCCGAAACCTCAAAAGTGAAAGAGAAACGCAAATCTCTTGCCCTCAAAGCCAAGAAGGCCTCAAGTGATGAAGAGAACTCCTCTTCGGATAGTGATGATGAGGAGTATGCCATGGCGGTAAGGGACTTCATAAAGTTCTTTAGAAGGAAGGGAAGATACGTCAAACAACCGTATGACGACAAGAAGGGATTCCGGAAAAGCAAAGAGGATGAGAAGCCAAGGGATGATCGTGCTTGCTTTAAATATGGGGATCCAAACCACTTTATTAGTAAGTGTCCCAAACGCAATGATCAAAAGGCATTCATGAGCGGCTCGTGGGGAATGAGCGAGGAGGAGGACGAAGAAATTTGTCTCATGGCAAATGACGAGGTATGTCACGAATACTATAGTAGTTCATCAACAGATGATGACTCATTGCATAATGAATATGATAAACTTTGCAAAATTAGTTTAAAAGTAATCAACAAAAACAAGTTTTTGAAAATTCAAAACCAACGTTTAGATAAGGAAGTCATAGAGTTAAGGGCAAAATTGAAACGTCTAGAAAAAGGGAAGATTACAAGTGGCGAATGTGAACTTTGCGTTTAACTTCAAATACTAGTTGATCAACTAGATTATAAGATTGCTAGAATGAGTACTAATACTCTAGATATGATATTAGATAGTGTTAAAACAGGAAACAACAAAAAAGGTTTAGGTATTCAAGAACTTGATGCGTCAACTAGTGAAAACAAAGAAACACAATTCGTAAAAGCAATAGAAAAACAAGCCACTATTCGGCGGATCCCACGGATCCCACAAAAGGGAACCGCTAGTGTACGACCTGTGGATCCATGGGTCTATGAAGCAAACGATGGTAATAACATAGCTTCCTTCTAGAACCGATTTTGTTATTGTTAATAAGAAGAAACCAACTCACATTACCATTAGACAACCACCCCCAAATGAGATGGAACACATCTAGGAGACCTAATAATGTTTACCCGAGAAGTAACCATCAAATGGGATGGAACCCAAATATGCAAAATGGTTTTCCATTTCAAAACTTTGCACCATGGAATGCATATTCACCTTATCCATACATGTCTAACATGAATGAAATGTTTAACACTAATGGACCCATGAACAAATGGGGACCAAACTTTTGAGTTAATTGTTTTCTTAGGTGTGCTTAAAGGTCGACCTAGATCCGGATGAATGGGTCAAGGATAGCGTGTGCACGAGGCGCATGACCGGAAATAAAGATCTATTCTCCACATATGAATCCTTCAATGGAGGAAATGTGGTGTTTGAAAATAGCAAAAGCAAAATTATCGGTAAAGGTACGATTTCTAACAAATCTCTAACCATTAACGATGTGTGTCACGTAGAGAACCTAAACTTTAACCTCTTAAGTATAGGACAAATATGTGATAAAAAGTGCAATGTACTTTTTACCAAAACCGATAGTAAGATATTAAAAGCGGCATCACCATAGGTAGAGGAATTAGGAAACATGGAGTCTCGTCATTAAAATTGGTAATGAACCTAAATACAAACTTTGTCTCACCTCTATGGATGATACTTGACCTTATGGCATCGAATATTGGGTCATGCCAATATCGACTTCTTCAATCGCTATCATCCAAAGATCTAGTAAAGAGATCTACCTAAATTAAAATATGAACATCCCTTTTGTGATGCTTGTAATGTAGGAAAACAAGTCCATTCTAGTCACAAAGCTAAAAATATGGTGTCTACAACTAAGTGTCTAGAATTACTACACATGGATTTATTTGGTCCATCCGCTATCTAAAGTTATGGAGGCAACTACTACACTTTGGTTATAGTGGATGATTACTCTAGGTACACATGGACTAAATTTTTAAAGAACAAAACTGAAACGTTTAATTACTTTGAAATGTTAAGTAAGAAAATCCAAAGAGAACTAGGAAATCCTATAGTGTCTATTAGAACGGATCATGGTAGGGAATTCGATAATGAAGTGCAATTTGGAGCCTTTTGTGACGCTAATGGTATTACTCACAACTTCTCGGCTCCTCGCACTCCACAATCGAATGGGGTAGTTGAAAGAAAGAATAGAACCCTACAAGAAATGAGTCGCACAATGCTAAATGAGCAATCCATACCTCAAAATTTTTGGTGCAATGCCGTTGATACTTCAACGTACATACTTAATCGAGTCTTAATTAGACCAATTTTAGGTAAAACTCCATACGAGTTACTTCGAGGCAAAAATCCTACGCTAGATCACTTTAGAGTCTTTGGTAGCAAATGTTTTCTTCTTAACACTAAAGATTACCGCACAAAATTTGATCCTAAATCAACCGAAGGTATCTTTTTAGGTTATTCTCCTAATAGCAAAGCTTACGTCATATTAAATAAAGAAACAATGACGGTAGAAGAGTCATTAAATGTAAAATTTGATGAAAGTCCACCCAAACCCACTCCACCTCTTATTGTAATAAAGAAAAAGATAAACGAAGAAGAAGAACCTTTAAACGATGAAATCATAAATATTAAAGAGTCCAAAGATCACCCCGTAGATAAGGTCATAGAAAAGCTAAATGAAAGAACTTTAAGGTCTCAAGTTCAAAACTAAAGTAGCTTGTTTTGTTTTGTCTCAACCATAGAACCTAAGAATACACAAGAAGCCATAAAAGATGAAAGTTAGGTAATGGCTATGCAAGAGGAGTTAAATCAATTTGTTTCTAATGATGTATGGACACTTGTTCCTCCACCTAGTAATCAAACCATAATAGGAACCAAATGTGTTTATAAAAACAAGTTAGATGCAAACGGTGTAGTGTCTAGAAACAAAGCTAGACTTGTTGCCCAAGGGTATAATCAACAAGAAGGAATAGACTTTGATGATACCTATGCCCCTGTGGCTAGATTAGAGTCTTACTTTCTCTTCATCCATACGATTTCACATAACATCGAATCTAAAGTTTTTGAAACTAACTTAAAATCGGCAAAACTATTCAACCCCCTTCTAGTTTTCCACATAAACATCTGGTACTTCATGTTTGTGGTATGGCTAGTTTGGAATATTTTCATGGCTTTTCAAATCTACTGAGCTTAGAATTGATTCATGTTAATTTTCTAAGCGGTACATTTTGGGACTTTATTGTTGGTTGTCCCTCACTTGAGTCTCTTAAAATGAATCGTCCTAGTACAAACGAGATGAGACTATGGAATATTGCAAAAGTTAGGAATTTGAGGAAGTTAGATTTGAGATTCGGTCGTTATAATGTTGTGACGACAATCACAACATCCGATATCTTTCACCTGACAAGACTTCAAAATCTTGAGACCCTTACATTGGATTTTGATGATTGCACGGTAAGAACAATTTGAGTTTTACACTTATGATTTTACAATGTTAAAGAAATGTGTAACAGTAATGACATTTAATCTTAAAAACTTGTTGTAGTTGATACGGGAAGCTAATTCTAGGATGAATGTGCTGTTTGCATCCTTGATTAAACTTAAGTTGTCCCATGTCGATTTTGGGAATATTGTTATGTTATCGTTCATCATTGAAATGATTCGTGGATGTCCAAATTTGAAAATGCTGGATACCAGAGTAAGTGTTTTGGAGTAATGCATATGTAGCAAATAAACATTCCTAAATTGCCATGTTTGTGTATCTCTCAACACTATTTGATTTTTCAGGCTGCAAACACGCTTAGTGTTCTACCTTTGAAATTTTTTCCCAATGTTGTAGACAGAAACACATTCAGCCATGGCCACCTATAGACTGTGGTGTTTCGAGCTTTTCCTAGAACAGAGCATGAATTAACTTTAATAAAGTTTATACTTGCGTGTTCCCAGTCGCTAAAGACAATGAATATCAGGCTCAGCGATAGGAGTCATGATGGGAATGAAAATCTCAAGAACAACTGGGAGTTGGCTAGAAAGCTTTTGAAACTCCACCGAGCTTCCCCCACAGCCTTGGTATATTTCTTTGAGTGGTTGTAGTTTATGTATGGGTTGAATACCCTATGACAATTAATGTTGCAAAATAGTTTTGGTATTTTGGTACAGTATTTGTTTATATGGTTTGCTTAAAATAAGCTTGTTCATATGTTGTTGTTTGTGCGTATTGTAGGTGATGCAAGTTTGACATTCGAAAGTCAAACTTTCATTTAGCATTTCAATTTGATTGTGGCAAGTAAAACTGCATTTCTAGTTTACTTTAGTTAGTCAATACTTGAAAATGGTGAATGGTTATTTTGTAGGCAGTATTTGCATTTTGACTATGTAAAGTCAAAATTGCAAAACCATTACTCAATATTTGTTTTGGAGTTTATTGTTAATTTGATATGTTTTAGAAGTTTGACTTAACAAAGTAAAACTTCTAATACATTTTTTGTGTTGTTTAATCTTCAACTAAGTTGTAGTATACGTAACTTGGCAACTTGAGGGACCAATTGTGTATTTTACAGTGATTATTGGGAGGGAGTTTTAAGTATGACAACGAAAACCAAGACAAATTCAGGGACCGAGTGTGAAAAACAAATCACTATTAGACCCTTGACCGTCTCTTACCGGAGACGCTATTAACTAGTGCACACCAAACGATAAACCCATCTACCACTTTTTCCACACACAAACAATTTTCCAATGGCAGATTTCCCCATTTTGAATGAAGTCATGGAGGTTGCTGGTTCATCAAACTTGAATGATCGTATGGCTGTGTGGTTTGAACAAGAGGCTGCACAAGAAGGGATTATGAAAAAGCTAGTTCTTCAGTGCATTGATCATCTGAAGAGAGGAATCATGAAGCGTAGGGAGCTGATCGAATAGAATGAAGCTCTGGGACCTCGGGGAATTGTGCTTGACTATGTGGATGCGACAAAAATCCGATCGAGGCACACACACCAACTTGTTCAACTCATATGATTTTTGGTCAACCGATGAAGCTATTCGTTTCAACCAAGATTTTGTTAAGAAAATGGTCGAACATAATGCCCGAATTTTGGGTTTTCCATGGGGTAGATACTGGTGGTCTTTTGGGTGCTAGTTTTGGAAATATAGGTTGGTAAAAGGGTATGTAAATTGGATCTTTTGTTTAGTTGTTGGTCTTGGTTTGATGTAGTTGTTTATGATCTTTAATGACTATATTAATGATAAAATATCATCTTGGTTTTGTGTTGTTTAACTGTTCTTGTATTGTGATATTGGGTGTATTTTAGTCTAATTAGTATCAACAAAACCAAACATCCCCTTGTATCGCCAAAACCAAACAACCCTTTTATCAAGAAAACTTTAATCAACAAAACCAAATACCCTTTGTATCAAGAAAAGCAAAGGCAATGGTTTAAAATATGTGTTGAAAATGTAAATACTTTAGCACTAAATCATAATGTATCACCAAACATCCCTTGTATCGCTTAAACCAAACATCCCTTTTATCAAAAAAGTTGTTACAAAGAAACCAAACACCCCGTATCAACAAAATCGAGGCGGTGGTTTAAAAATATGGGTTGAAAATGCAAACGCTTTAGCGATGTGATAATGTATTGACAATGGTGTATTGTAACATCTTGAATTTTGACTTACCCAAGTCAAACAAACTTATGAAAGGCAACAAATTGTAACTTACTATTGTGGTATGACTTGGGTAAGTCAAACCTATTAAGAAATGCAAAACGATTTCAAGCAGATACAATGCACAACCAAACACAATTACTTAAATAAGAACCCAATTTTTTATTCATCGATTTCATGTTCTCAAGAACTACAAATGTTTACTATCATCTAAACATACACTTAGCTGACGCACAACTCTCCCTGTCATCCTTTTCCTTCTTTTCCTTCCTTTCCTTCCTTTCCTTAAGATATTTAAACAAAATTTCAAGATTTGTAATCCTTTCTCCCAAATCGTTAACCTTTGATAACACGATGTTAGCCTCATCCTTCTCCTTCTTAACACCCAAACCCTTTTCATTTGGGCAGTCTGCTTTCCTCAACGAACTCAACAAAGCCTTCTCCTTATCGTTTTGTGCCATTATTGTTTTTTTTTGCTTTGGGTAGAATGTGTGTTGATTGTATTTTAGGGTTCAATGTTGGTCGTTGCCGATACAAATATGGTTGAAGGTTGGGTTACATTTTAACTATGTTGGGTCAAAAATGTGAATGGTCTGTTATACCCTCGAAGGAAATCCAGAAAATTAAAGTTGACTATGCCAATCCTGGTCAAGGGACGAGTTTGGCATTTAAAGGCCAAGGTTTGGACCTCCGGCGATGATAACGCCAAGTTTTGTCCCATCGTGAAGCGTATAACCAAGTTTTGGGACCAACGATGTATTTTAGTCTAAATTTTATAAGATAATGACATGATTTTTTAGTTTAATTTCGTTATTTGATTGGATAATTTATGCGGATGTTGATCAATCCCTGCGTCTTTGTGTTAATATATGAAAGTTAAGACTTTGTGATTCATAAACTCATGGCAATTACTTAGTAGGTTAATAAATGAAAGTTAAGACTTTGATTCATAAACTCATGGCAAATACCAAATTGTGGCTAGAGTTATTACAATTATCCTACCTAGGTTAGTAGACTATAAGGTTTAAGATTAACGAAGGCAAATGATATTTAAAATTAAAGTAGTCAAGTGTTGTTAGCATAATAGCATCACAAATAAGTCACATAGGTTTGGCGAACTTAATAAATGAACTATGACCAGATATTATCCACTAGTGTCGAGTTAGAAGGTTATATGGCATATGTGTAGGTTTTAGCGGCCAATACTAGATTTATATTAAATGTGTAGGTTTAGCCTCTTTTTTTTGGTTTGCTATTAAAACACAAACCATTGAAATCTCGACCTTTGTCAGTATTTTGTTCATGTACAATGACAATTTAATCGTTCGATGTTAACAGGGTGTTTAAAAAACGTAAGTGTAGAATGGTCACAAAATACATACAGAAGTCGAAATTTGAAAGGTTCGTGTTTTAATAGGAAAAAAAAATCCTACTTAGAACTAGAGGTGTACAAAACCGGGTTTGACCCAAACCGGACCCGTTTTTAGTCAAAGGGTGGAAACCGGTTTTGGTCAAAAACCAGTTTCGGTGTGAGCCTTGTTCTTCTTATCGATAATACCCTTCCACTAATAGAAAAGGCGGATTCCGAAGCAACCGTAGAAACTTGTACGGTTAGTAAATCTCGGGCCATGGCGGTTAGAATGGGAAATTGAGATTCCCTTCCTTTCCACCAAGCCAAAATATAAAATTTTGCGAATTCTTGGGGTCCCAGAGTGGATAAAAAAATCGGTTCCAATGTATCTCCAAAATTCGTTAATCGATGGTTGGTCACCCCTAGCCCGTTTATTGTTTTCTTGTCTTAAACTATGATATAAGCTATCCATCGGTGACATGCTACTATTAATAGAAAACGATGAAGGAACCGAACTCGTTGAAGCATTTATTGAACCATATTTATTAAAATAAACTTCAAATAATTCTAACATTTGTTAAAATAAAATTTTGCATCTCTTGCAAAGAAACATTATCCTCGTGCAAATCCAAATCAGTAGAAATCTTATCGATAAGTATTTCTACCCCGCTAATGTTCAAGCACGGGTTTAATGTGGCGGCACAAGTAATTACCGGTGGAATTTCTTTGAAATATTTTATAAGTTTTATTTCATTGATTCAACCATTTTTTCATATAGTTGACCATTTAATTCGTATTCGCTTAATTTTGCACACATTAAATAAATTTGGTTTAGTCCCAAATGACTCATGGGATAATAAACACCCGATAATAAAGTTGTTGTGTTTTTAAAAACTCCAAGTAATTCAGTTATTTTTTGAATAGTAAACCAATTTTCAGACGAAAATGGTGTAACCAAAAGCGAATCGGCAAGTTGATCATGAAAACATTGTAAAATATTTTTTGGTGTAAACCACATAAAAACATTTTCTAAGTCAAATTCCATCTTATAGGAATGTTCCAATTTGAGATTAAAAAATAGAATCCGTCTCCTTACACAATCTCATATAATGTTTATATCTAAGTTTACCCGAACAAAATATATCTTGTAACATAGTTTTAAAAGCTGTTTTTATCCAACTTATTTCTTGTACCGCTAGTCCGTCTTGCACAACCAAGTTTATGATGTGTGCAACACATCGACTATGATAAAATTGGATGTTCATAGGTGGTTGGTATTTCAGTATTAGTTTTTTGACGGCGTTGGTATTATTACTCACGTTATCAAATGAGATTGAAAAAATCTTTTCTTGTAGTTTATACTCTCTTATTACATCTAGTAACATATAAAATAAATTTTGACCCGTGTGAGGATACTCAAGGGTTTTAAAAGCAATAGTATGCTTCATCATTTGCCACGGGATCAACCCAATGCGCGGTAACACAAAGGTACGAACCGGGCAAACCATGAGGAGCCGACCAAACATCGGTTGTTAAGTTTACATTTGTATTTAAATTTTCAAGACCTTTTAGTAGTTCTTTTTTAGACTTTATCCATATTTCAATACAATCGCGTCTAAGAGTAGCACGACTTACTTGATTATATCGTTAAAGAGTATTTTGAATCACCTTAGTTAATCAAGGATTGTCGAAGTGGTTGAACGGCAAATCTTCTTGAATCACAAAGCTTGCAAATTGTTGTCGACACCGCTCTGCCTTGTATGCAAAAATGCCCCCTGTCGTGACATAGATGCTTGACCAGCTTCCGGAACGGATTTGAGTGCTTCGCAATACTTTTCAATATGTTGCTTCAACGTCGAGTTGGATTCTTGTTTCAAAAACTTACCGCAATGTTTATAATGAGCTCAATTTGCCCATTCGACATGTTCACGAGGTTGAAATTACACCAAACTTCTTTTTTTTTGGGTTGTTTCTAAAACTTCAACAATCGTTAGTGTATTTATAGAATCAACACAGGCGAAAGTTGAAGAAGATTGAGTTGCCATTTGAGCGTTTAATGAGCGTTTTGTTTTTCGCGTTTTGAGTGTTTCAAGAGTGTTTGAGTGTTGTGAGTAAACCAAACTCAACATACCTATTTATAATAAACTTAGGATGGCAAAATGGTAACTAAAAAAAAAGGGTAACATACTGCCAAGAAAGGGGAAAAAAAGGTGGCAGAAAGCTTTTTATGGTATAACGGTAATAACCGGTTTTTAATATCCCATTTCCCAAATTGGTTTGTGAAAACCCAACCCGAAACAGTTTCAACGGTAATATCCTCAAACCGGTTTGAAACCGCATGTTTTTGGAAAACTGAACCAGTTTTGGTCAAAAACCGGTATTGACCAGTTTCGGTTTTCTTTTTTCGGTTTCGGTATCGGTTTCGGGTTTTTTGTACACAACTACGACAAAAATGGACAAGTTAGATAATTTTTTTTGTTATTATCTCTTTTAGCAAATGATTAGACACTAATTTTTGCTGATGATTAGACAGTAATTTTTTTGGTTAGTTTATATCTAACTATCTCCAATTAGATTAGTTAATCAACTACCCATAATTGAAAATCAAGTTATCAACTACCCATAATAGAAAGTCAAGTTCGACAAGTAAAAGTTGTTAAGTGACATTCAACAGGAGAAAATAACCTTGACCTATGCTATAAATACCATGACTCATGGGCTAGGTTTTTGGACCCAAATTAAACAATTCCTTAAATAACTTTGTACTTCGCTCTCTTTAGGTAGCTTTATCTATTGTATCAATGGCGATCACTACTACAAAAAGTATTATTTAGAACGCATTTTTTGGAACGGTTTGAAGCGTTCCTTAAATTCAAAAAGTATCCCCCGAATCAAAAGGATTTTTTGAAACGCATCTTTTAGAACAGTTATAGGTGAAGTGTTTCAAAAATTCAAAAAGTGGGCCCAACATATTTTTATGGATAGGTTGTTTGAGAATGAGAAAAAAAAATATTAAGCTGAGTTTGTTCCATAATTTTATGGATCGGTTCACCAATACCGATACAAGAGAGAAAACCATTTTTATGTTACTTGTTAAATAGTGCGTAAAAAAAGTGTCAAATACATGTCATTTATGTGCCAATCATCTTTGGAGCATCGTGTCATACGTGAGCTAAACGTTTTGAGCAAATGCAATGGCTCACGCCATTTGCATTCTTGTGTGTGTGTGTGTTGTGTTTATGTTTATTATTATTATTATTATTATTATTATTATTATTATTATTATTATTATTATTATTATTATTATTATTATTATTATTTATTGTGAGTGGGTGGATATTTTTAGTGGGGTATTTTGTTGGACCAATAACATGTTAGTGGTGTGTTATGAGAGAGGGTGTTTTAGTTATTGGTGTGTTATTGGAAGGTGTATGATGTGTCGCTGAGGTGACATACAAATAATGTATTATTGGTAGCTTCCATACCTTGTGCTCTTATCAAAATTTGTTACAGTTTAAATATGGCCGTTTACAAAAAGTAATAGATAAAATTATCGTTGTATATTTGATTAAACAGTGTGTAAAAAAAATGAGTGCGGTGGAAGTGAACTTCATTAAAAACATCTATTAATCATACCCAACCTTTAATCCTTTAGCTCTGATTGAAAAAAATATTCATTTCCTATTGCTTGGCCGAAACTGCGACTTTTCACGAATAAAGACCTTAACCAATTAAACTACA
This sequence comes from Chrysanthemum lavandulifolium, assembly GCA_022545495.1. NCBI lineage: Eukaryota > Viridiplantae > Streptophyta > Magnoliopsida > Asterales > Asteraceae > Chrysanthemum > Chrysanthemum lavandulifolium. The sequence continues at coordinate 28,319,199 of CM040240.1, forward strand.
ATGGATCCTTGCCTAGTTCTACGAAAGAAAATACGTAAAAAGGGAAAGGATTTTGACGGGATGATTGAGTGCGGAAGGGTAAGGACACGATTTGACGGAAAATATGCGCTTTCCTGAGTTCAAAATGTAAACACCGTGTTTGGTAAATAAAAAAATAGTCAAATCCCAAAAGGAAAGTGGAAAAAATCAACATTTTAGCACTTACCTTATTTGGAGTTTTTAGAAGTCCGACATTGCCTAGATGTTATGCATATCGAAAAAACGTGTGTGATAGCTTGATAGGCTTATTATTAAACATTCTTGGGAAAAAAAAGATGGGGTAATCTCGAAAAGACATGGTTGAAATTGGTATTTGATTACAACTTGCGCCCGAAGAAGGGCAAAGGGGCACATATCTTCCACTTGCGTGTTATACTATGTCGAAAGCCGAAAAAACTCAATTTTGTTAATGTTTACATGGTATTAAGGTTCCGCGAGGTGGATAATTGTAAACACAAGAAGTTTTACAATCTTCTTAGGCAGAGTATCTAACCATTGTAGTGTAGTATAGGCAAGACACAAGGGATTGATCGTTCTCTAAGGGAATAGTGAGGTAGGCTCGAAGTGTATAAAGATTTAAGTCTAAGGGTTGAGGGGTGATTATTTTTGGTCTTTTATATTTTATTAGAAAGCAACTAAAAATCTCGGGGTTTGAAGAGCTTGGTTTTATAGCTAATAATTAAACTACTTGTTGGGAATTACAAGTTTGAGTTGATAAAGACAAAAAGAATGAAACAAGAGGGACTTAATATGACAAGAAGGAAACCTACTAAAAGATGTAAGGGCTTGCTTGCAATGGAAGTTTTATTATTTAGTCCTTATCCTCTAGTATATAAAGAGGACATAGGTGTAGTTTTTAATTAAGTCTTCCAATTATGTAGTCGACTAAAAGGTGTGTGTTTAGCCTAGACGTTAGGGTAGAACGTCTAGGGTATTAGATTTAGATTAGTGTGTCCTAGGCGTATGGTTCATTGTAAACGCCTAGGTTATTAGTTTTATTAGTAGACGTGTTCCTATAAACGTCTAAGATTATTAGAGTATTAGTGAATGAAAAACCTTGTTCAATAACAAAGTATTGTTTTGATTTATCCGCTGCGTATTATGGTTATTATCTTTGTTATTGATCCCTAGCCGAGCTCATAAACGATCTTATCAATTGGTATCAGAGAGGGGAGCTCTTGATATAGGGAATCACAAGGTTTTTGATTGTCGAAAACAAGCTTTAAAAAAAAAAATTATACGATCGACATATTTGGTAATCGAGTTGGGGTACACGTCGGCATCGATTAATTGATGGGCTCTGTTAGAGACCCACAACAAAGGGTTATAAATTGCGGAGTTTATTTTTAAAGATTGATCACGTGTCTTCTGGTCTCCCTAGTTGGTTAATACAAGATTGATTGGTCTAATCATGGGTCCTATGTTTGGGAATTTGATACACGATGGTGGTCCACTTGAAGATTCAAGGATATTAATTGGTGGATGAGTAATAATCATGTGCCTCTCACTGTTTCGTTATTGATCGAATGGAGGAAATTTATAGATTGGGTTTTTATCCTCTACAACTCATCATATTTATTGGTCAAATTTTGAAGATCACGTGAAGTATTTATATGAATTGGAAAATACAATATGTTTAATTGGTCAAGAGTGGGTCAGTGTTGCTCTACTATTGGAGGTCACGTGATAAAAATCTTATATTTCTATGTCTCATTGGTGGTTAAGGATCATGGTATCACGTTTTTCTGCTCATGTTGTTCGATTTATTTGATTGATTCTGGTCCCCACTATTAAGTCTGGTTTGAAAGTGGGACGATGGTATATATGTTATTGTTCTTTATTATAATGGGTGTTCATTCTTTGCACTTGTTCCCAAAGCATCTCTTTGTTGCGTTTTACACAAAGTCTTGTTAATTTATGAAAGTCTTTGTTGATGCGTTTTCTTCAAATCTTGTTGGAGCTTTATTAAAAATCTTCTACGATTCATTATTTGAAGATATTGCTCTTGCCGAGTTTTTGCAAAATCGTTCTTGAATGCAAAATCTTGCTGCGCTTCAATGAAAGTCCGATAATTCAAAATCTGCGTTTTCTTCAAGGTACTGCAGTTTATATGAAAGTACTGCAGATTTTTATGAAAGTACTGCTCCTTCCCAACGTACTGCTCATGAGTTATTACGAGGTGATTTCGATTTAAGGGGAAGTTGAGCATGATTTTTGGATGACACACACACAGAATGGTTATTTGGTTCACACACACAGTAAGAAGTTTTTGTTCTTAAAAGGATTTAAAAAGGCTCGTTATGGAGATTTATTGAAGAATTGATTACGAAGAGGATTATTTATCACTTATTTGAAGGTGAAGTGGAATTGCTTGGTTTGTGTTCTTATCATCTAGCTTGATGAATCTAGCAATGTGTGATTTTCTTATAATGCTCTATGCACACATTGTCTATCACTTGAAGGAGTTACATTGTAGTGCTCGATGTCTCATATAGTTGAGGATTCTTTTCAAGGGATTGCGGTCTACTTATATTGGTGGTTCGTATAAGTATGGAGTTCCGTGGATAGTAAAAGATTTAAGACAAGTTAGGAAATTTTACTTCTTCATCAAGTTTGTTATATTTGGTGTTCTTCACAAAGTAATCATTACAAGGAGCTTCTGATTTTGAAGAATCAAGAAGATGGTTAACATATGGTCTTTAGGGAAGCTTATTGTTAAAAGTTTAACCATCTACATGCATCACTCAAGGGAAGTGTTTGATTTTTACTCATTGTTGATCATTATTACTCTGACTAGTTGAAGTTTTCTCTTGTTTTGGATCCATTTTTCTTATGATGCGTAATGGTGGGCGATTTGAAGCATTGGAAGTCTTAGATTGGAAGTATGATATTGGTTCGTGGTGGTCAAGATCATTATTTGCATAAGTTCCCTATTTAGATAATAACAAAAAAGGGAAGAGATGTTTGAGTGACGTGGCATGGATTAAGGGGAAGACAAAGGAAGACATACTTGTTTCATTTATGGCGAGATTTATTTATCTCAACTTCTGCTACTTCGTCTAGGGAAGTTCGTTCAAGAATCGTGTTTGTTTTGTCATCATCAAATAGGGGAATATTGTTGGGTCTATTATAGATTTGATGATACAAAACAATAAGAATGAAACATGAAGGACTAAAAGTGACAAGAATGGAAACTACAAAAAGATAGAGGATTTAGAAGATATGCTTAAAAGAATATTTAGTTTCCTAATTCTATTATGATTCCTCTTGTAAACCCTTGATGTCTCTAGTATATAAAGAGACATAGGGTTATTAGTTTTAAGGACGTACAAGATGTAGACGTCTAAAGGTGTGTGTGTGAGAGAACCTAGGCGTAGGGAAAACGCCTAGGGTTTAGTTAGTTAGTGTTAGATCAAGTCTTTGATCTTTATTATAGTTAATTAGTTAGTTTATGATAATGAAAAACCTTGTTCATAATAATGTTGATTCTATGTTTGAATATTCCGCTTTCATTATTATGTGTTCCTAGATATAATATTAGACCTCGTCTAAGAGCTTACAACGATCTTCAGAATGGTTTTGTCATTATCAACTAGGGGAAGATTGTTGGGAATTACAAGTTTGAGTTGATAAAGACAAAAAGAATGAAACAAGAGGGACTTAATATGACAAGAAGGAAACCTACTAAAAGATGGAAGGGCTTGCTTGCAATGGAAGTTTTATTATTTAGTCCTTATCCTCTAGTATATAAAGAGGACATAGGTGTAGGTTTTTAATTAAGTCTTCCAATTATGTAGTCGACTAAAAGGTGTGTGTTTAGCCTAGACGTTAGGGTAGAACGTCTAGGGTATTAGATTTAGATTAGTGTGTCCTAGGCGTATGGTTCATTGTAAACGCCTAGGTTATTAGTTTTATTAGTAGACGTGTTCCTATAAACGTCTAAGATTATTAGAGTATTAGTGAATGAAAAACCTTGTTCAATAACAAAGTATTGTTTTGATTTATCCGCTGCGTATTATGGTTATTATCTTTGTTATTGATCCCTAGCCGAGCTCATAAACGATCTTATCACTACTATTAAACTAAAAGAAATAAAAGTAAATTAGGTTCTTTAAGGGAAGTGAAGCGTATTCACCTAGGATGTATTACTCACTGCTAGCTAGCCAATGGTACCTAGTGAATTGTCACGTCCTTGTTTAACTAGCGTGTTGTATTCATTAATATCAATTGAGGGTTGGTCATCAAATTGTAGATTTTCTCGTCCTCTTCAAGTGGCATTTTCAAGCACCTAAATCTGAGTTCGTATGAAGATTTTATGGCCAAAATACGATCGGGTACTTCGCGCGCAAGTTGTGATAGTCTTGATCAGCTTGTGACGGCGTCACTTGTAAGTTGTGACGCCATCATCCTTGGTAATCGTGGTCATGACACCGTCAGATCTGGGAGGTCTCCACAGCCTGAACTGTCACTTGGAAATTCTGAAACTTGATCATCTTCGTAAAATTCAAGTGAAGCCACCGCCTTGTGTTTGTGGACGCGTCCGAGGCCCTTTTTACGGCGTTTTCACGTTGTCGTTTTTTGTTTTCTTGGGTAATCGAGGCGAAAATGTGTCATTTTCCATCATTTGCTTCAAGTACCTAAAACTTATAAACGATTTAGGATAATAAATGATCAAATAAGTCTGATTTAGAGGTTAAATGACCCTTAAAATTCAAGTGAAGCCACCACCTTGTGTTTGTGACGTCGTCCCAAGCCCTTTTTCTGGCGTTTTTCACGTTGTCGTTTTCTTGGGTAATCGAGCCCGAAACGTGTCATTTTCCATCATTTTCTTCCAAGTACCTGAAACTTAGAAACGATTTAGGATAATAAATGATCAAATAAGTAAGGATTTAAAAGTTAAATGACCCCTTAAAAATGTATAAAATTACACCTCATCATTCCGTCAAGTTATTTTGCGAACATTAAGAAGTTGGTGTCAGTTCAAGATTGTAAACTGGTTGGTATGAAGTTACACGATTGTCAAGTGTTCATGACACATATCATTCCTATTGCTATTCGCGGATTAATGACAAACAACGTCCGACATATAATCACAAAACTTTGCTTGTTTTTTAACATGATTCATTCAAAAGTGATTGATTCTGAAGTGCTAGACTCATGTCAAATCGATATTATCCTCGCGTTGTGTGAACTAGAGATGTATTTCCGCCTTCCTTCTTTGATGTCATGGTTCACCTTGTATCTCATATTTTGTGAACAAAGGGTAGTATTGTAATCGGATACCTTCTTCGAGGAGTTAATTGAATTTGTTAATGACTTTGTAAAGGTGTCGGGAATATTGGCATTCCACATTCTCGTCACGAGGGTAGACTTTCGTGGGTTGGGACAATTGGATTGAAAATGATCGACCTGCACCGTAATGCTTTACATGTTGCCCATTCTCTAGTCCTTCAACACATGACATGTCTTACTCCATACATTGAGCAACACGTACAAACTTTGCGCACGACATATCGCGGGAGAACCAACAAATGTTATCAAACTAAGCATAACGAAGAGTTTGCATATTGGCTTAAAGACATCGCGGTGGAAAATTTTACGGTGTTATACAAGAAATATGGGAGTTGGATTATAATACTTCCACTATACCCCACTTTAAATGTAAGTGGGTGGCTAACAATGCACGAGGTGGTATGGTAGACAAAAACGTTTTCACACTTGTAGACCTTTCAACAGACGGCTATACATCTGACCCCTTCATTCTCACAAAATTAGCCACTCGAGTGTTCTATGTTAAGGACCCGAGTAAATCAAGATGGCACATCGTCTTGCATGGTAAAAGACGTATACTCGATGTTGATAATGTGGTCGATGAGGAAGAATATGATCAATTTGACGAGTTACCATTTTTTTCGATGATGTTCCTATGTTCGATGATGATCTTTATCAAAACTACATACTTACGATTTGACCATAACGAAGATTATGGGTTAAGTGACGTCATGCTACAATGAGGTTTGATACAACTTAATGTATATTTTTTATAGTAGTTATTTTGCTAATATGTCTCCAATCTATACTACTATAGTAGTTATTAGTGGTAATAGTATTAAAATCTAAGCCACCTTATAAACTTTATCTTATAAAACTATTTATCTGTATGTATATCTATACTACTATACTAGATTATAATGCATGAATAATCAACCTTAACTCTAAGCCTAATCTTTAACCATCAAAATTTAAGATAATAAGCTCCAATCATGAGATGGCATGTGTTACTTCTCAACTAAAAATTCATATTTATTTTCAAATTGAAATATCTTTTTATCTATTTATTTTTTTTATGATCTAATTTCATCATATTTTCTAAAATTTTATGCTCCTTAATTCAACATTCACTTGATATATTTTTATAAGTTTTTAGTTTTAAGATTTTTAGCGGGTTTATTTTATTTTGATTTAAATTTTTACAACTTTAACTTTTATTTCAATCAATATAATATTGATTCGTCAAAATAATATACTTTTGGGGGAGTGTTTGTGGGTAAGAGATTACGAGGGTCTTTCTATATGCGGGAATAATGATGTCATGGGAAAACTACGTGCAACCTAAGCAAACACATACAACTAACACATATACATTCGGAATGTTGTGAAACGAATTCACTAAACGGGTAGAGAATTTCGAGGAGAGTTGGAGTAGAAATTCATTTACTATTTTTATAATATAACTATATTTATCGCCTTCGCTGTACGCGGGTATCCGACTAGTATATATATTATATGATTAGTTAAAATAATTAGTGTTAACCGGTTCATGAAAATAAGATTAATTACGGTAAAATTGGCGGGTTAATCACCCACTTCTCCTCTCCTTCACATCGAAGAAACCACCCACTGCACAATCCTACCTACATCTTCGCATCAAAGGTTTAACCACTACATGCATCCTCCATGTTTAAACAACTTATTCAACACCTAAATTCCAAAAACACAAAATCAAGTTAGATCTTTCATTCTTTTTGTCAAATTCGTACTTTTAGGGGTCGAATTAGTTTAAGGAAGCTTTACACTCAATCTTTGTGAGGTAAAATATGCTATACTTTTTATTTTATTAAACGTAATTAGTGATATTTGTCAATTAGTGATTAGCTAATTTTTTATGTCGAATGATGAGGTTAATGTCAAGTGTTAGTGGTCTAATCTTTGATTATTGGACATTTGTGTTGTATGTTTGTACTTATTTTTGTTTAGTTTAACATGATTGTTGCATTAAAAGAAAGGAATTGAAAAAGGGATGTTTTGTAGTATGTGGATTATTTTATTTTGTCCTTGTATATGTTATCATAAAAAAAGCCTATATGTTTGAATGTCAGGAGCGAAAAATAGATAGTTTCATAACCAAATGATAGTTTTATAACAAGAGAGTAGTAGTAAATAGTACTTTGGCTGATATGTTAGCATCAAGTTCAATATTACAATATACTGGTACCCTATTATGTTGTCAAAATTTAGGTAACACAATGTCACGAAGAGGCAAGCGAGGTAGAGCCAAGGGTAAGAAAATATATCCGCATGAGTCGTTCTATATCGATTTCAATGAGGATGGACTAGCTATTGAACCCACAACCACTAGATCTACTTCATGGTTCTCACTCGAGCTGGAATCACGTACTCCTTATCATTTGGAATGGTGCTATATATATAGCGGGACAAGATCCACTTACAGGGGTGCTGGGACCAGACCACCCGGGCTGAACCAGGGCAAATTCATCTGTTGTTGCAATAAAGAAGGATCGGAAATGGGGTGTGAGGAAGCGAAGGTAGTAGTTAAAAATTTTGATGCCCCAGTGAAGAAAGTAAGAGAATGTGTTGGCCGCCATACCCACTTTACAACCGGACTGGGACATGCTAGTCCAATCTACTTGTGCTTGTGTGGATCATTTGATGAATTTAATGAAATCGAGGTAAATTTATACATGTAAATATTTTGTTTCTTGCAAACACTCACGATATCTGTTTTTAGTTTTAGTTTGTCGCATTGTTTTCCTTAAAACTACATCGATTGTTTATAGATATGCAAGCATCAAAGTTTCATCAACTTGCAACCATACTATTCCTATCTAAAATCACAACTAATGATATGAATAAATAGTTTTTTATGTAGATTGATGAACCTATTTATATCTATATAAGTTAGCATATATAGTACACGAAACTAATTGATATTATAAAATGGTTTGTTAATGTAGATTGAAGAGCCATTGCCATAAAAACAATCAAAAGAGCTATGGCGATGTTACCAAGGGCCACAAAAGACTCAAGCCTTAGCTAATCGTTTCATAAACCGCAATGATCGAAACAGATGGATCATTGTTGTCATTGTTGCATCTCCAGATGGAATGTATGAGAAAACCTTTACGAGTCATTGAATACGTGGCTTTGTTAGGTTGGATGACAAATGAGTGGCTTGATGATACCATACTACATTGGTGGTGCATGTAAGTTTGTTAATGTTTTAATAATTATGATAACACAAATTATTTATAATGAATTATAATAATTATTATATTTTTGATTTAGGCACATTTATGAGATGGTAAGTAAGGAGGAGTTTAACACTTGTGCATTTTTCAACCCGACAATCATTAGAGGCGTATGTGCGATCAAGAGAGTAGTTTTGCTATCAAACATATTCTAAGTACTTTTGAAGCACATAAAGAAAAGACATGTTCCTTGCACCTTATTTGCAAGAGTACGCCGAATCTTTGCTTGTTATAATAGTTTTAATTAACATGCATTGTTTATACTAAGATGTTTAAACTTTCCGTAGTTCTCATTGGGTGTTATTTTTAATCCGCCCTAAGGCAAGAATGGGATACATATTCGATTCATACAATCGAGATAAGAAAAAGACCTCGAAGAGTTTCTATTTGAGCAACATAGTGGAAAGGTTAGTAATTTTTAATATACACATTGCATTGGCAATGGAAGCGTATACACTTTTAACTTAACACTATTCTTGTTTAGGGCTTTAGACAACTCATTCAAGCGGACTAAGCTAGAGGTAAATCATCTACTATTTGTGTGTATACTAGTTTTTAAATATATATACATATAATATATAATGTATAGTTGTTATTTGATCATAGTGTAACCAACAAGTAGATTTGTGGAAATGCGGCTACTATGTGATGAAGTTTCTTTTTAAAACTTTGTATATAAAATAAAAAACCTTCCCGGATCAGGTAAATGTTTATACACTTTGTTTATTTGCAATTTAATGAAATCGCTTATGTGAAATAATTAACATTATATCTTATTATGTGTATAGCTTCATGACTCTACAAGAGCTTTAAAAGTCAAGATGTGTTGGACGGGTGGGTACTCCATGGGGGAGCAAGTTTTTCGTGGATTATTGCAATGACGATTGGTCCAAGTTCCTGCTGTTGGTGATCAATACATGGTATTTTAGTTGTTTTCGTAGTGTGTAGTTGGAAGGTTTTAGTTGCTTCTGTTAGGTCTTTGTCTTCAATCAAGTTGGATGTTTGTTTTCATTTAAGGTCGCCTCAGAGGGATTCAATCCCTTACTTTTCACCGCCACGCCGCCTTTCTCTCCAAATGACCTTCAGCGATTAGGTGCCCGTAAGGCGACCAAGTTCATTAAAAAACATTTTTAACACAAAATAAAATTTCATTAATAATTAAAACGTTACATAATAATTCAAATAAAATTAAAACATTACGACAATACAACGACTAAACTAGTTTTGATTATGACGATGCCAAATGTCTTCCACCAAATCGGTACATGAGGCTAAGATGAGTCGCTACATTGCATATCTCCTTGGTAATTTCCAACGATTCCACATGCGTTCTTATTGGATCATAAGAACGGTGCACTCTATTGGAAAGAATACGGAGATATCGCCGTCTTCTTTCCGAATTATCATATTATGTAATATGATGCATGTGTACATTATATGCGATAGCCGCTCTTTGTCAAACCCTCTAGCCGGATGTTTAATCATTAGCCACTTCTTCTTTAGTACACCAAAAGCACGTTCCACATCTTTTCTTGCCGCTTCGCATCGCCTTATACAATATTCGTTTGTGATCATTCGTCCTGGATTTTAATGGACTTCATAATAACCGACCATTCCGGATATATCCCATCGCAAGATAATATCCGCGTTTATAAGGCACGCCGTTAACAACGAATTCGGATCCGGTGCTCTTCCGCTTTGAGATCATTGAAAATAGGCGATGCACGTAAAACATTTACGCCGTTATTCATCCGGAGACACCAAAGAACGCATGCCAAATCCATAAATCTTGGGACGCGATCGCTTCCAATAAAATGAAAGGACTTTGCCCGTGATCACCCCTACAAAATTGAGCTTTTAAAGCATGTGGGCAATTCTCCCACGGCCAATCTGGCAATCGATGCTTCCAATCATCCCAGAAACCCATGACTTTGGTAGTGATGAGCATAGAGTTTGTCAATGTCACTAACCATCGGCTTCGAAATACTCTACACCATATAACTCCATTATGACCTCACAAAATTTTTGGAGACACTCACGAATTGTTGACGCACCCATTTGCACGTATTTGTCTAGAGCATCGCATTGACTCCGTATGTCAATTGACGGATTGACGAAGTACACTTTATCAATGGAGAAATACCAAGCACGCCTGCATAATTAGGAGTTTGTTGGAAATAAGGTGAATGATCGGTTATATCTCGGACAATTCGTGTGAATAGTCGTCGGCTCATACGGAAACGATCATGGAATGTCAGATCGCCGTATGTTGGGGTCTCATCAAGTAAGCATCCACTAAACGGTTATGAGCACCCAAACGATCCCTAGTAATGTTGTTTCGTGAGAGTTTTGTGAAGCTTGAAAAGACTCCCAACACTCTTCCGCAAAAATCATAAACTCGGATCGACTTCATTTTCATCATCCGATGACGAATCGGCAATGAATAGCTCGTAAGAATTAAAACTCATAGTGTGAAAAGAATATAGAGAATGTGTGAAATGAGATTTGTGAGTTTAGTGTGTAAATATGTTGTGTATTTATAGGGTAGTTTAGTAGGTTTTTTTTTTTTTTTTTTTTTTTTTTTTTTAAGCCAAAACATTTGAAATATTTAGTTTAAACGGTAGGATTCTTTTTTTTTTTTTTTTTTTTTCATATGCAACGGATACAAGTAAATAAGTCGATCTTGCAGACGATTGAATTGGGCATGACATGAGGCGATCGACAAGCTTCACAGCAAGACGATCGAGTTGAACTCGATCGCCACTTGCACCCGATCGACACACGATTTAGCCTATTGGGGGCAGCCTAAGTAGCTAGGATGTTTCGTACAAGTTCATGTGGATCTTTTGTTTGTTGATGTCTTGTGTCTCTTTGTATGGCTAGATCATTTTGTTAATTTAGTAATATGTTGCTTTTTAAATGAAATTGTTGGATCACTTTTTCTTTTTTGTGTTATGGTTGTTTAATGATGTAATTAATATAATTCTCAAAGCATTATTGTTCTGTTGGTAAGACCAATTGTCAAATATAAACCCAAACACCAATTGTCAAATATAAACCCATTTTAAGGAACGTTTCAAAAGACAAAAGAAACCCATTTTAAGGAATGTCCAAAAGTCAAATTGAAGTTCAAAAAGATCCATTTTAAAGAACGAGTAAAACAAACCGTACCTTAAAATCTCTTTTTAGGAACGGTTAAAAAACCGAACTAAAAAGAGCTAACTTTTTGTCAGTATTTTGTTCATGTACAATGACAAATATATATATATATATATATATATATATATATATATATATATATATATATATACTAGGTTTCTAAAGCCACCGATGGGCGGGCATGACTTATAATTATCGTTGACATATTTTACTATTGCGAAAGAAGGTGGGTAAAAAATGGCTGAAAAAGTGTCCATTGAATAAATTAAGTAATAACTAATGAATTATGAACATCGTAAAATATTTATTCGTTGAATAAAGAACAAAACAAATGAACGGTAATCCGATAAGAGTAAAGAAAACTTAATTAATTATCCGCCATTACAAAGTATCTGATTTTAGTTTAAATACGTTCCTAGAATGAAAATGTTATTTGCTAATCATTGACCCGTTTAACCCATTAAAGACCAATGTCATATTTTATGATCTGTTTCTAACTCGATATAAATCCTTGTACTTGAATTTGTATTATTTGATTTCATATATTATAAAGAGGGAAAATGACAAAAAAATGCATCGAACTTGACACTTGTTGTCATTGTGTGTAGTCAACTATTTTTTTTTTCATTGTAACACAAACCTTTTGAATTTTTGTCATTGTATGTAGCCAATTAGGTGAATTTGTGTTATTGTATGTACCCAGTCAGGCTTAGCGTTACATCGTTAGTCCTTTTATATTAACGGTCGTTAGTAAATAACTTAAAATTTCGTTCTCTTACGTTTTATTCGTTTCATCCGTTATTATACGTTTCGTCCGTTTTATACTTTTTCGTCCGCTTTATACATTTTGGTCTAATGCTTTCATCCGTTTTTACATTTTCGTTTGTTTACTTACGTTTTCCCACGCTTTCTTACGTTTAGTCCGTTATTATAAGTTTTCGTCCGTTTTATACTTTTTCGTCCGCTTTATACATTTTGGTCCAATGCTTTCACCGCTTTTTACATTTTCGTTTGTTTACTTACGTTTCGTACTTTTCTTATGTTTTAGTCCGTTTTATCGTTTCGTCCGTTACACGTTTTGCTCGTTTCATCCATATTTACTCGTTTTCGCCGTTTTCTTACGTTTTCATCCGTTTTATGCGTTTTGTCCGTTTTTACGCTTCATTCGTATTTATCGTTTTTCATCCATTTTCTTACGTTTTCAATTGTTTTATACATTTTAAATGCATTTTTAAAGTTTTCGTCGTTTTCTAACATTTTCATCTTTTTATACGCTTTCGTTGGTTTTCTTACTTTTTCGTTCATTTTCTTACTTTTCGGACGAAAATGTATAAAACTTAAGAATACGGACAAAAACGATAAAATGGATGAAGGTGTAAGAAAGCAGATGAAAACTTAAAAAAGACGAAAACGTATAAATGCATTTAAAACATATAAAAGCAGACGAAAACGTTAGAAAATCGACGAAGACATTTAAAACGGCGAAAACGTATAAAAGCGGACGAAAATATAAAACGGATGAAAACGATTGAAAGCGATAAAACAGATGAAAACGGACGAAACATATAAAACGGATGAAAACTTATAAAACGGACTAAAACGTATAAAAGCGAATGAAAACGATAAAAGCGATTTAAAGCGTAAAAACGGACGAATGTAAGAAAATGTATTTAAAACGTAAAAACGGGAAAAAGCAGCGGACGAAAAAGTATAAAAGCGGACAAAACGTATAATAACGGATGAAAGCGAATAAAACGTAAGAACGAAATTTTAAGTTATTTACTAACGCCGTTAATATAAAAGGACTAACGATGTAACGCTAAGCTCGATGGGTACATACAATAACACAAATTCACCTAACTGGCTACATACAATGACAAAATTCAAAGGTTTGTTACAATGAAAAAAATAGTTAATTACTAAATGACAACAAGTGTCAAGTCACGATTTTTTATATTTTCCCATTATAAAGATCGTTTGAAGATATTAGTTAAGGAATAATAAAATTTTATAGCTTGTGTGTTGAACCTTTGTGTCAGATGATTAGAGATTGCCCTGTTTTTGGTTGTAAAGTTATGGCCTTGTGGTTTTAGTGTAAAAGAACTATGCAAGGTTTTCTCAATTTTAGTTGTTTTATTTCTAACCGCGTTAGTCTTGGTATAATACAAAAGAATAATAATAATAATAATAATAATTAGAAGAAAAAAAAAAGGTTCTAATATAAATTATCCAACTTGGTAATATTTCATTTTTTCAAACTTTGGTATTTTGTTGCATTATAACAATGTTCATGGTAATATGAGATGATGTAGGAAATAAAAATGGACCTCTTACACCACAAATAACATGATAAAGAAGTTTCCTCATAGAACGCAGTGGGAAACATTGAAAGATTCTAATAACAGTATTGGTAAGAACACAAATATGACTGTTTGTTGAATGACATACAATAAGAATAAACATGATAAAACTTTCTGATTCAGGAAGTGCCTACCTATTACTAATTATTACCATTTACGTATGTATTGGGTATATTCATATTTATTGGAATAACAATCTAACCAAACCAAATAGAAATAACATAAATAAGTTTTATGAAAGTTACAAATTTACTAATGAAATGACATGCCTGCAACTCGATAATGAATATATTACACATGTAAGAGTTCAAGAATAATGCTATAAAATGAAAGTGCATCATATCAGTAAGCATTTATGTGAAACGAACGTACTTTTTACTTGGTCTTGTTCTAGTCATTGTATTGCTTAGGAGCTGCATTCCAGAAATAGGAAGCAGCAAGACATTTGTGGAGCTGCAGCGTATCATCCCCACGTAAATAAATCTTAAGTCCCACTTTAACATTTGATCGAATTTTGTCTGTAAGAATCATCAAAACCATGAATAGATATATAGAGAAATCAAAGAAGAAAAAACATGAAGAAAAAAAATTACCGAAACATAAACAACTTGATGCTATTTATATAAAATCATCAAAAGATGAGTTACAATATAAGAAAATGAACATACTTGTAATATGATTATGTTCACCAAACAAACCGTTACAGTCATGCATGGCCAACGTGCTATACACACGTGTTTATCTTTAGCATTAGTTGTGAAATACGATATGCAATTTCTGTGCTATTACATTCATCCTTAAAGGTATTGTCTCCTCAAGCATGTTGAAGAGCATGACTAATGGTGACATGTCTAGAGTATCCATATTAGTTTCTACAATATGCATAAAACAACGAACCCCTCTCCAAGTTGGAAAGCTGATATTTTAAAGGTACTGATTACCCAATACCCAGATTTCCAAAAAATAGACAAACATCAATGGTTCCTAGAGTACATTTTTGTGATGTTATATAAAATATACCTTAGTTTTTAGATGGCAGATTTTCTTTTGACAAAAAGGTAACTGAGTGCATAGACAATGCTTCGATCCTCAAACTTGACTCCACTTGCCAGCAGAAACTATAGTTCGAACATAATTAGAATAAGATGTAGGTTATAATAAAAGGATTATTATTAGTATTGTTGAAAAAGAAAAATCGAAAGATAAATAATAATTTCAATCCAGACTCTAGGATGTTCTTCCGTTGCACTGAAAATGTATACATTGCCAACATATGATTCCCTGATAACAGAAAATACCGCGATTTAGGATGACAATCCTCCTTACCTTTATCAAATAATAAAAAGAGCTCAATGGGAGAAAAGTGTTGGATATTAATCATAAGAATGACATTTTTATAATTATCTCCAATTTGGTATTACAAATTTGACAACAAACATTTGCTAATTATGTATTAAAAACCTTTTCATCCCATCACGTTGCCACATCTGGCGTATATTTGATAGAGAGTGCACCTCATCAATATGCATGTGACCAAGTTCTTTTGCAACCTCAATGTCACATTTATCGTCCAAAAAAGCAGCATGTCCAAGATTATTTTCATGTTATAGATTCAATAAATACTTCTAAAGATGGCAGTGGAAAAAATGAAACAAAAATAAGCATACCTCAGTTTTAAGAATTTTTTCACTGAAGGCATCGGAGCATATTGGTGTCACAAGGGTATGTGTTGACATGGATATATTCAAGAAAAATCCTTTGTAACCCGTTGGCTGTTCTGCCCATCTACCACAGGTCTTTACATTATGAAAACACCGAAACAACAAACCTCGAAACCAGATTTCTTCTTTTTCTCAATTTCACTTTCTTTTAGATGAAAATATCACACGTTGAGCTTCTTGCGAACAAAGTATATGCCGTAACCCTGAATATAATAACATAAAGTCGATTCATAATCAATCTCATGCATTCAGGAACACTGCTATTACCACGTGTAATATATTATTTATCTAAGGGGATATATTTTGAAAATCAATGTTTAATGACACATTTATTATGTTAACTAATCAGGAAACGCTGTTACTGGCAAAGTTGGTAAGGAAGATATACTTACCTGTCTCATCCTGGGCTTGCAACAAACTGCATGGAGAATGCAAATTGCAGCAATCATGCCCTAATTAAGATGCCTACATAAAAGGGTCATGTTATAGTATACATGATCCAGGTAGAAAAAGGCGTCACATGTAAAGAAAAAAATAAGAAAAAACGCGGTACGCTAAACCTGACCTATGCCAATCAAAAAAGGCGTTGTTAGGGGTCAGTCCACTACAAATAATTTGGTCTCTGAGTATTCCCAACTTGTAGGCATGGGCATTGTACGTGTTGAATCGCAATTCCATATGTCTCACGGAAGTACTCAAGCACAAATTTCATCGTTCCTACTTTGTCCACCGGAAAGCTGATGTTTGAAAGGAAAAAGTAATTAATGTTTATACTTGTTGGTTATTAAAAGGGCTTACCTTAAATTTTATCAGCCACTTCCCCCAGTTTCTGGATTTAATCCCTAATGTTTCTTTTTCAAATGATTAAATCCTAAAGTTTATCCTATTTCTTCAAAAAAGATAACATGAGCAGATTTATGTTCCCAATTTATCGTTTAAGACCATTGAGTTTGTTTGTGTTATTGGAAACCCACCCATTTTATCTTTCAATATAAAGAGCGAAAATACTGTGCCAAACTACATATGGACTACATTCGCATGCCTTGGCAAGTAAAATAATTTGCTTAACAATTGGAGTACCTGAAATCTAAGATTTCTTTGTCTAACATGGTTTCACAAATATTCATTACAATTTTTAGCAGTAAGGACAGAACACATTGAATTAAGCCTGCGGATATGCCCTAGTAGATCATAACACATCAATTACTGGTTGGAAACAATTTAATTGCCAATTTTCTAAACAAAAACATTATAAAGGAAGATGTAATACCTGTATGACAGGGCTGCACAATGGCTTGAAACATGTTGAACAATAAAAAATGTCGAGATTGGTCAGCATCACCTTTAGTCTTCCATCTAGATTAGGAATAAACTCAATGCTGACCTTTTCCATCTCCTCCTCAAACTCAGATGAGATAACTTTCTTCTTTATGCAGACAGATAGACACAAAAGCCCGTCGTAATCTGCAAACCCAGATGGGACTGATAGGTTACACTTTCTTGGTGTATCTTTTGACCAACTTGTGTATATCTCTGGCACAGATCGCAACAAAAGACAGGTCTTCATGCTTTTAGCAGTCAGTTGATACACAAACCCACTTTTGAAACAGCCTACACCAACACAATCAATATTAAAAGCTCAGCCATGTTCTTGAACTTCATGATTGAGGATGAATATGACATTTTCGTTTTGCTCTTGAAGAAAAATATGATTCCTATCTATTTCCATACAAATAGAGAAGGTAGTGTCGTAGGTGAAGCGGGTTGTGGAAGCTGTGTGCTTGATGCCAAAGTGGATGTAGAGGCTTTTGAAAGTACCAGCAAAGGAACATGATGGATGAGGGCAAAAGCATGTGGGATGGGGGCATGATTGTTCATGCTTCCTCTTGTTATTGTAAGGCACTGTCTTTTTGCAACCAGACTCGGCATTTTTGCATGATATACTACTGATTGATTCAATAAACTTCTCAAAACCTCGAGAACAGTTATTGTTAATACCAATCAGCATGCAGCAAAGACATATTCATTTCAACTCGAAGCAGCATGAGGAGCACGCTACATGGCCCATCTCACGCTGCAAAATCAAATCTATGTCTCTTATCAAAGAAAAAATTAAATTATCAACTCCATAACTTATGGCACATAAAATGACGCCGTTTTTTTTTTCTTTTTTTTTCCTGAGTTTGATATAATAAACCAAAATCGTATCTAAATTCGAAATCACATCCAGACTACAACAGAGACTACATTCACATGCATTGTCAAATTATACACTTAAATAATCTTGATTTCTTTATTGAACTATTACAATAAACGACAGCGAAATTTCTAACCACTGAAAACAATCCGGACATGATGAAAAAGAGAACTAATACCTGGAAGACAGGGGGGGGACAACAGATTGGAACAAATCATACAGTCCAACACGTTGGGATAAAGCACCACTGGTAGTGTTTCATTTTCATTGTTGGTAGTTGGGAGTGAACAAGTCATATGTTGCTGTTGATTTTTCCCCATGAGCTCAAGCTCGTCTTCATCCTTCTCTTCCTCAGACATTAGCAGATCTGATTCTACATCTTGTATGCGAATCAATTCATCATCATCTTCCTGTAAGGAATGGGGGGGACATATTTGCTCATGCTCACTCTTTTTATTACTGTAATCCGCCAGTGTCTCGTGGATGCATAATATCCTACCGATTGATTCAATGGCCACCTCAAGACCTCAGCAATGGTTATATTTATAACCAAGTGGATAGCAGATAGGACAGATTATCTCAACCTTGGAGCAGCATGCCAAATGGCCATTCTGACACTGCAACACCATAAACCAAATTTGGAAGTCCATAATATAATGCTAATAATGCCACATTTGGTCACTGAGTATGGTTTGTGCAGTAGTGGTGTAAAAAAAGTACGATCTTTTGGCTTTTGAACTGATTAATTTCAACTACATTAATATACACACATAATAGGACAACAAGCATTAAACACATGGAAACAACACCCTTTATTGGTTTAAAACACTGCAGTCAACGATTCGCTAGCATTAATATACACAAGCACAACAAAAGAAATGTTATACCTGGAAGACAGGGGTGCACAATGGCTCGTGACAAATCGAGCAATCCAATATGCCGGGATCAGTCAGCACCACCTGCAATGCTCCATTTGCAATATCATTATCCTCGTTTCCAAACACCTCCTCTACTTCTGCCTCCACCTCAAACTCCGATGAGATACATTCCCTTATGCAGACAGATAAAGACAAAAGCCCACTGTAACCTTCAAAACCAGACGGAACAGTAAGATAATTCTTTCTTTGGGAATCTGTGGACCACTCAGTGTAAATCCCTGGTTCAGATTGCAGCGAAAGAGATGTTTTCATGCGTCTAGCAGTCAGTTGATATACGAAACAAGATTTTGATGTGGCTGGGCCCAAATAATCAATACTAAAAGCTCGACATACGTCTTGTTTCACTTCATGATTGAGGATGAAGATGACATTTTTGTGTTGTTCTTGAAGAAACATGCGCTTCTGATTAATTTGTACACTAAGAGAGAAGGTGGTGTTGCAGGTAAAGCGGGTGGTGGAAGGTTGGTGTCAGATGTGAAAGTGAAGGTAGAGATTGTTGTAAGAAGCGGTAAAGAGCATGACAGTGAGGGCAATTGCAAGTGGCATGTGGGCACGTTTGTTCATACCTGTCAGAGTCGAGACCTTTACATCTGTTTGTGATGGTGGTCTGGAAAGTTATGTCGCTATCCAATGTTCTTTTCCATTTTCTATTTTCTAACAGCCAAATCCATGTATTCGGTATACTGAATTTAGTTGCAGGACATTGTCGAAGTATTTCTTGTCTTTTAGTTCGATGTTTGCCTGTATAGCATACCCTGCAAAAGCAAAAGCATGGTTGCTATTAATAGATAAATAAGTAGTTGTACACATAACATTGGTACAGGTCTGCAGCAGAGGAGTTTTTTTAGCACCTTGCAGCAGAAGCCAGTAGGGGTTGATGAAAAGATAAAGACCTTGAATTCTTGCACATTGGTGTCTAGCATTCACATTTAAATCAACAGAACCTGGCAGTACTTGTTCAGGACTTCCTATAACAATGAAGATTGTTGGTATATTAGTATTAGGTAATTTGTAATACGTATGATGTTCACAAATTTAATGTTGAATCTAACCTTCACACAGTCAGGATCAGATAATGGTCTTGCTGTAACATCCCTATTCAACAGCTGATTAACAAATTTAATCACAAATATATTAACTTTATGATAAAAAAAAATATAACTAACCATCTTGGATGTTTGTTTCAAAGACACCTTCCTCGTACGACATGTTTTAGGATTAACCAAGGATGACAAACAAAAACGTTGTTAAATCCTGTTTTTCCACAATATAAAACCCTAGCCGCACCTGTGATTTGTATAAATTCGTGGATAATTAATCATAAAAGCACTAAAATAAATCAAATAAAAAAGGCATTACCTTGTAGTCAACCAATGATTTTATGACATCCATCTTTCTTATTCTTAGACCCTTCACATAAGATCAAATACATTTAGGAATCCTTCAACTCGCCACCAAATAACTCGTATTAGTACCTAAGGGCTTTTGTCCTAATGGTAGCCCATGTTGTGTGAGAATCTCCTCAACCAAATGGTTGTGGGTTCAAGCTTTGCATAGGACATGTGAGATTGATTTGTGGTGTATATGTTGTGAGATGGTTAAAAATTGTCATTCTAACAAAAACTCAAATTAGCAAAACCTACATCAAATACATATGTTCCTTGCTAACATGCAAAATAGAACAGAATCATCAAATTACTTAATAGATTAGGCATGCAAAACTTGTGTCGTGTTATAAGAAAAAATGACTTATGGAACAAATCATAAACCAAAATCATACAAAGGCAATATCAAACAACCAAAATCATGCAAAGCGATAATCAAATCCAAGCTAAAACTAATATGAAACTAAGATAAAATATATAAAGATTAAAAACATATGATCTTCATAAGTAAATTGTATGGAAGTAATGTTTGATTACAATTAGTTATCTACTAACATTGAGATATTAGGTTTGGTCTTACATGCAATTGCGTTTACACATAGCCAATAAAGCTTTAGCTCAAGGTTACGAAAATCCAAGATATCCATACGATCGAAATCTGTTGAGATAGAGATTTAGGGATGATTTTTAGGGTTGCAGAAAGATAAGAACATATGTGATGAGTTGGGTTGGGTTATTCTCGTTAAAATACAGAGTAAATAATTAGTTGTCTTTTTTTTTTGAGTATATAGATTTGGCTTTGCTAAAAGTAATCAGAACATTGTGTTGCTCTAGTGGTTTGCATGTTTTCTAATCTACAAAATCTCCCAAGTTCGAACCTAGGTAGCTTCATTTTTTTAAAATTAATCCGGATTTTAATACATTCGATGACGTGGCTTTAATTTGTGACATGAAAATATGACATGGCATTATGGGATCGCCAGTGGCGTTACGACGCTAAGACGCTCCTCTTATATATAATGTATAGATATATATTCATTCATATTTGTAAAATAATATATTAGATTTAAACATGAACTAGTTTTATTATACTTAAGCAGCTGCATACTTATTTAATAAAAGAAAATATATTTAATCGTTCGATGTTAACAAGGTGTTTAAAAAACGTAAGTGTAGAATGGTCACAAAATACATACGTGTCGAAATTTGAAAGGTTCGTGTAAGAGTTGAAAGAAAAAAGATCCTTAATGCGACTGCGGGAAGGCTGTTCCTGCTACAGGGAAGAAAGAAGGAATTGAGTCCTTTCACATTAAAAAGGGGATTGCCTATTAGTCAATTGTGACTGGAAAAAGACCCGGAACCCCATACCCTCTCATTCACTTAAGGCCGAGGAGCGTAGATTCATCTGATAAATGGAAAAAGAGACATAACTCACGCAATAGCCTTTGCCTTTCTTCGCTATGTAAATAGAGGGCCGGAGGAAGAAGTGCCAGAACCTCAACAAAAGAATTAAGGTGATAGAGTCTTACAGGAGACGCTAGGCTTCGGAATTGAATGGAATTCTTCCTCGTCGAATCCCATCTCTTTTTCTATTCCAGTAGTCTTATGCGGTCTGGTCTGTCCATTAGTTGCTTAACTCATAGTAGTTAGGATGTTAGGTTAGGTTCTTGTCCTAATGAGTGTAGCGGAGTGGCATTGAACCGGCTATCACCCTAGTCTCTTCCTTTCTTTCCTAGTCCTGAGTTTTTCTTCTTGACTATTGCTTGGGATTGGGTTTGACACTATTCAATACTAAATATCTACTCGTGGAGGGAGGGGAGGCAATAGATTCATCTTAGGCGGTAAGCGAAGGAACTGTAGGGCTTAGGGCAGCGAGTGAGCCTCGGATTTTTCTTCAATAGGCTCTAGGGGAGGTGAGAAGAGAGCCAATAGCTAGACTTAACAATTCATGGCATGAATTAGAGTTGAAGGAAGAAAGACATGAAATGCTAGAAAGATGGAATCTATGAATGAGCTCTTTCGTCTAAGCCTAGAACTAGGCAAGAGCAAGGAATGGACTTTAAGTGAGTGAAAACCGGAAGGAGGGGACAAAGGTCAGTTCTATAAGGCAAGAAAGCAAGATCAGAAGAAGGAGCAATGCAGAATAACTAAGCATGACAAGGAGAGGATAGCTAGACTTTCAAAGACAGTAGCAATGGCAAGGAGACTAATCCCGATATTCTTTCCCTAGCAATTGGAGGATTCTATTGATCCAAGACCTGTATGTAGACCTGGGCCTCCCCCGCTTTCAGTTAAGGCCAGAAAGAATTATCTTACCTTTCTCTTCTGTCAGTCTTTGAAGTTTCCTTTCTTTGAAAACCAAGGATGAAGCTAGAATGTGGAGTACGGACTTATCATGCTTCCCAATTCCACTAGCATAAAAGAGTTTATTCAACTCCTGAGAGATTCTATAGTTCCTGAGCTTGAGAGATTCTATAGTTCCTGAGCTACCCCAATTTGATGAGAATGAGGGAAGAAGTCCTTAGCTATTCCTTTGGCCTATAATAAGAAAGGTCCATCAAGACTCAGAAATTGCCCTCGATCTTTTCAATCCCTCTAGTAGAGAATTCTTAGCCTTCGTCTTAGAAACTGAGCTCTCACAAAGCAAGTCATTACTTATTGTTTACACACTTTCTATTTTACTTAGCCTACTTCTTTATCATTAGATCAATTAGGCAGGGAAGACTCTGTGTACTAACTTTCTTCTTTCTTCTTCTTTGAAATCCTTGCCACTTCCCTTCTTTGCTAGCACGTACCTGTCTTTGCTTTGCACAAGAGATCCCCCTACTCTTCACACCCCTCTAGTCCTGATCTTGCTTATGCATTACTTGGGAAGGATTGCCCTATCCCTTTGTTGGGGGCTTTGGCTACCCTACCTCATTCCCTTCACAAGCCAAGGACAAGATGAATCTATTGCCCTGCCTCCAAGAGAAGAAATGGCACCAATCGATTCAATAGAAGGCATTAAGCAGACAGAGCGAGAAGAGAGGATATCCTTTATCCTGTTGCAGCTTTCATGAAGGCTTTCATTGAAGAATCGAAAGAATCTACCCAGTCTAGGGCTGAAAAGGGGGGGCTAAATGCAGAGACAAGGCAACTGAGGATAGTGACTTTCTCCTGTAATGAATAGAATAGGCCCGAGAGCTATGAAAGGAGAGAGTTTCCTATTCCATATTCCGGTTGACCAATTCGCGCAGTATCCAATCCAGAATATAGGCTTGCTTTTGCCCTCTCCCGATAGTACATTTATGCTCCTAAATCACTGAATTCAAACTAGATATCGGATGAAAGA